>JAGKTI010037987.1:0-10799 GCA_018397915.1 Birgus latro | reverse complement strand
TAACGCAAGGATTTATAGCATGAAAACGATTAACGCAAGGATTTATAAACACTTTGCTATCAAGTTATATAGTGAACACAATCCACTTCAAGGACAATTTTGATACTTCTCAACCACTGCCTACTAGAAGCCAAGCTATAATGGGGCCTTGAGGTCATATGCATGGGACCTTAAGTCATCACAGTTAAGTATACCAAGTAAGGTGGCTCCAGCTTTAATCCTTCATGGCCTGACATACGGAATATCTAGACAAGTTTTAATTTTCAATCCCAGGGTGTCTCAGAATAATGATAAATTGTAATGCTTTAAGGCTAGACTGGACTAAAATTTCAGCTGGGTAAGACTATTGCAAAGTGGTTCTTGAGACAGCACAGGCAATTATTTTATGGTCCACAATATCTGGCTGATGTACCCTATTTGGCGAAAAGAAGCAGACAGTCTTCAGATTACACCGACGGCTCTTGGCCAAATAGCCTTTGAAATATCCCACTTATAAAAGAAGTAACACCAACAAGAATCATAACACTTCTGACAGGGATGTGAGAAGATTTAATAACTAGGTAACAGGATACAAAGGGAAATTAATGGACACAAAATCCCTTAACTGATGTGTTAAAAACTGAACAAAATGGTCTGGTGACAGCAAGTATACACAAAGCCATACCCTTTTCACTCTAACTTGGCCTAAAACCGACATCTCTCCATCCTAACTGCTGAGATGCAAGAACAGATTTGGAACAGAATACAATGCTAGTCAGGAAGAAATGCTGGGGAAAGGCTTTAGACCTGTAACATTGTCTTTCTCTGCCACCGAGCTACGTTAAACAAGCTGAAGGACGAAAATTTGGGCCAAATTGGTGTAAAAGAACAACAGTTACACAAAAAAAATAATGACAATTGGAAAGGAATAAGACACTGATAGAATTTAAGTTACTGTTTGGATGCCTGGTTGTCTAGTGGGGTAAGGTGGTCCAATCAAAGGTGTGCCATAAGGTGTACACTCCAGGGTAATCTGCATTACAATTTTCAGGATTCAACAGCCTAGCCAAGGACTTTATGAACAAAGTATCTATCTACTGCCAGATGCCTCAAGAGTGTGAGTCCTAGTTCATGTCCTTATATATAAAGTGGCATCTGTCTGCTGCTGGGAACCTTAAACCCATAAGGGGTGGCAACAAACAAATTGCCTCCATGTCACCCTGTCTGCCATTTCACTAAGTAGCAAAGAAAAAATACATAAGCACTATAATCTATTAATTACTTCATAACCAACTGTAACCATAATTTTGTGCGTGCTAACAGCCGACAATTTCACTCTTGTATTTTCTTGTGCTGGCTAATTGGATAAAAGGCTTGGTACATTCCCTAACCACAAAATCTCAATATGATGCTTGAGGGAGGAAGGTAACAAGTCTGTAGTTACATTTACTGATAGGATGACCCAGATGCTCGTTATCTCACTGGTGTCAGCATGGCTTTAATTCTTCCCTTTTGAATTTCTCACCAAAATTCTCAAATGCTGTAGGTAATAAGCAAGCTGGCAAAGGACTACATTCAGACCTCTGCATATCAAATTACTGAGCACTAGAAATGGGGGCAGGGTTAGAAAAGCAGATTAAAAAAGATCTGGGATGGGAAAGTGTGTGACCTTAGGGATAAGAGACTGAAATGGACAGCCACCATTAGTTGGCCAAGACTGACACATGCAAGCAGGTTGGAGTCTTTAAATGATACAATACAGGACTGAATATGGTGGCCACTAGAGACTGAGCAGAATGGAAAGCCGCCATTAGGTGATCAAGCCGACATAAGCACACTGGAGCCTTTATGAACTATACAACACTGAATAGTGACTTCAGGGATATGGGACAGAATATGAAGGTTACTCGAGATTGAGCAGTATGGAAAGCCGCCTTTACATGACCATGGCCAACATGCAAGCCTTTATAAACAATACGAAGTGTGCACATCCAATATTAATGCCAGGTCGCTCCACTTTATATTACAGTATGTGCCTGGCTACCATCAACCCTGCAAGCAACTACCATGCACAAAAATTCTTTCCAACAAGCAACCATTATGAATCTGAATCACCTCATTTCCTACTTTTGCTTTGGGGATTAAAATTTGTACGATTATTTTTGGGACAGAGACATGGAGGTGAATTGATTGTGGCCCTTCGTGAGATTAAGGCACCTGGCTATACATAAATACATAAACTCACCATTACACCAACTTGACATTTTTTGCCCAAAAAATTAACTTTTGTTTTGAGGTCACAAGCAATCAATGTGTCAAAGAGGAAGTTAAGTCTCACCTTGGAAGATGTCGAGGGCACGCATGATGGTAGCAGCTACATAAGGTTTCATACTCGCTGTCCATATCCTCGCTCCAGCTCATTCAAAAAGACCATTCAAGTCTTCACTCCTTGTTCAACTTTATATTCCATCTTCACTTCAAACTCCTACAACCATCTTCTCTATTCCGTATCAGTCTTGACATATCCTGAAGAGAAAAAATTATATATATAACAGATGATTCAAACATTTATATTCTTAGTAGCTTGAGAGACACCTAACACATCTTCCTTAATTTTGCCCAGTACTGTTTTTTGCATCTGTTATCTATACTCATTTCATGTTAACTTGGCCCAGAGTTTTGTCCTTTGGCAGGTTATTTCACAGCTCAGTGACAGGGTAGGACAATACAGTAAAACACAAAGTAGGTATTATAAAATACTGCACTGACAATGACAATTACAAAACCACTAAATGACAATGACAAAAGCCTGTAATTATAAGGCTGCACTAAAAAAACGTAACCAGTAAACAACAAAAATGAATTGTAAGACTGCATTAACCCTTTCATGTTTATGGGTGTTGTGAAAAGTTCAACTGTTAGTTACCAAATGACACTGGCTGCATCTGCACACATTTCAACCGCTTGTTACCAGCTGACACCGGCTGCGTCCAATGAAATGGCCTGTTTTTTGTTATGGAATTATTTCTGGACGTGAACCAAGCACTACGCTCAACCCACGCCACACCCAGCATCGCCCCTTGCTCGAGATAAAATAATTTCCTTTCACATTCCGTACCAACAGTAATTCTTTGTACACCAAAATGTAGCCAATACATTCCCTTTAACTTTCTCAGCAACATTTACCATAAAAATTGTATTTCTATGAGAAAAAACTTAATAAAACTGAAGTAAAATAATATATTAAAGCATAATATACATTCAACTGATCTTTTTTACATCAGAAGCACGTGCATTTATTCACGATAAGGGGGAAAAAATATATATAGAAGCATAAATATGGGTGTGAGGATAAAACTGTTAATGTACTATCAAGTATGCGGGAATAATGCGGTGATGTGCGCACGCACACACGCGTGTGTGTGTGTGTAGCCTTGGGCACCCAGCACTGTCGTAAGTACTCACACACGGTAGGACGCAGCCTGCATCAATAGGTAACGAGAGGATTAAACAACAAAAACCGCAATCACGAGACTGCACTAAAACCACAAACCGTAACCATTAGACCGCACTAAATGACACCACAAACTGTCAACATATGACTGCACTAAATGACAACGAACAACAAATTGTAATCATAAGACTGCACTAAACGATACCAATAAACCACAAACCATAATTATGAAACCACTAAACACCAATAAGACAAACATCTATAAAACTTCACTAAACACCAAAAACCTTAATTATTAGACTGCACTCAGGGCTCTTGTTTGGCCAGCCACAGCTTGCAAATGAGATTATTTTTTCCCTTCGACAAACAAATTTTACATGCAAGTTGCCTTTTGGCGAGGAGAAAATACATCCCCTTCAAAACCCAGTAAACTACAAAATAAGAAAATCTCACTTAAATGAACAAAAAGGCACGTTGTGATCGATTACTAAGTCTTTCCTTGTTGCCACTGTGAATGTTTAAAAACAGACCGATAATCAACAATATACACCAGCAACAAACCCCAATACAGTGTGACCTCACTACAACGGACTTCAGTACACCGGATGTCGCTTTTTTCGGAGCCAGGGAGCCGACTGGAATTATTTCTTATATATCATGAAAACTCCGAAAAAGCTAGAAGCATTCCGCACTGCCTAACCTCATGGCAGGTGGCCATATTGTCGGCGCAGTTTGTGCATTCGTGCGTTGGTTGGTGGTGGGCTGGCAGCATAGCTATTGTTCTAAGTGTACAGTACAGTATTTGAAAAGTGTTTATAATTAAGTTATACCCACAATGTCCTTTCTAAATGCTCAAAAATTAGAAGAGGGGTCTGCATTAATATTAAGACATCAAGCTTTAATCACACGGCGAGAGGTATGTGTGTGATCGTGCTTCGGTTCGTGGTGAGCTGGCGACGTAACTATACAGAGATAGCCCGATTATACGGGCTATATGGTGCGAAGGGGTGACTGAATAGTCCGAAATCACGATTAATCCGGCGGAAACAAAAAACAAGTACTGTTGGACTGATTTATTTACCGGAAAATGTACATTTAACGTAGCAGAAAGACCTTACCAAATCTTTGCATATGCACCCTGCTTGTTTTTGTATTTTTCTTGTTTCAGTTTGGTAAATTTCTTTATCTCGCTGAAAAATTTCCTCTATTATTATCGTCATGTTCCTGAAGCTGTACAGTCGCGTTCGTGAGTCCTGATAGGCATGTAGTTGTCTTGTCTGATGTTGTGTCCACCGTTGGTAGGATGCTGAACTATTTCACTTGCTAACCGACCAAATTATGTTCAGTGTATCAAGCAGTAAGCACAAGTTCCATATTCCAAAAGCAGTGAGCACTGCAATAGACAACAAAAACACCTGTGTATCGGGACTCATGAACGCGACTGTACCTACGATTGTTTCCAGCACGATGGAAGAAACTCAACATATTCAAGTGTGGATTTTGTTTCCCAACTTCCAAACTGGAGATTAAGTTAGGTTAAATTATTAGGTGCAGTTAAGCTAAGTTAGGCCAGGTTTGGTTAAACAATTAGATCAGAACAGTACCTTCCGCCATTACGTTAACTAACAACAAGAGTTGCACACCAGCAGAATAGCTAAAAACAACGGGGAAACAGATTTAACAAGAAATGTTTATTTGCCAACCCAGAAACAATCAGAAAAACATAACAGAATATCAGGATGAACTGATTTGGTAAGGTGCTTTTACAGCTTACAGTAAAGCATATGTTTAGCCCCCTCAATGGCCGAGCGTTCAGAAATTTGCGTGCTCCCGTGGCAGGCCTTGGAACCATTTTTTCCATGTTCCAAAATCAGTTTAATTTTCTTACAGATATGGTAAGACTCGTCTGGTGCACTTTTAATTTTTTTTTTTTTGTCTCTAAACCCATCTTCTGATTTGCTATGAACTGTGAAAGAATAAAATTAGGGTGCATGTTACATAAGCATTAAAACATACTGACGAAAACATCTGGGATGAACTGACCGCCTGGCTGTTTGGGATGGTACAGCAGGTTTGTATAACCATACCAGTGACTTTCGTTCCCTTCCCATAACTGTTCGCAGATTTTATAGCTCCCTAACTCAACGTCATTGACACAGGTGCAGTAATGCATTGTTCAAGGATGGCAGCTATGAAGGGGTTAATGAAATACATAATTATTTGTATCAATATTGTTTCAAACGTACACATAACAACAAATGAAGAATGAGCAGTAAATGTACACTTCGCTGCAAAGAGCAGAAATAACTGTATGCTCTGTCAGTGCGAAATGTGTTGGGAACCGCGACACTGAACAAAGAATGTGGGATGCTAACTTATGAGAAGATGTGAGATAAAAGTTTTTTTTTTTTCTTCTGATTAGTAAACATTTTTGCTCCATTTCATCCCCTAAAATTGTGAAACCTATAAATTTTCGTGTAAGCATACAGGCTAATGACCTTGCCAAGTCAATTTATATTCCTCTAGTTTGTTTTCTGTATTTTTCTGCCTATTTTGAGGGTGGTAAATTACCTTTCTCTTGCAGCAAGATTTCCTCTCTTATTATCATAATGTTCCTTAAGCCTTCCTTACCTACTACTGATTTCGGCATAATGGAAGAAACTTACTCAAAATTAAGGGGCATGTTACATTAGCATTTAAACATATCGGCGAAGACATCTGAAAGGAATTGACCGCCTGGCTGCTTGCGACAGTAGAGTAGGGTCGTGTAAACATATCAGTGACCTTCGATCCCTTCCCATAATTGCTCGCAGTTTTTTTTATAGCTTTTAACTCACTGTCACTGACACCTGTACAGTAAAGCATCGTTCGAGGCCGACAACTACGAAGGGGTTAATGGAATACATTATTGTTTGCATCAATACTCTCTCTTTCACACACACACTTAAGAACGAACAAAAGAATGAATATAATGTATACTTAACTGAAAGACAGAAATAACTGTATGCTCTGCCAGTCTGAAATGGGAAGCGGAATATCTAACGAAGAATGTGAAACTGAATGCTAACTTAAGAGAACACGTGAGATGGTAGAGTAATTTTTTTCTAATTAGCAAACATTTCTGTTCCATTTCGTCCCCTAAAATTGTGAAACCCATAAATTTTCATCTAAGCATACAGCCTAAAGACTTTACCAGTTCAATTCATATTCCTCTACTTTGTTTTCTGTATTATTCTACTTTGAATTTCGTAATACTGTAATTACCTTCTCTTGCTGAAAGATTTCCTCCTTTATCATCATCACGTTCTTTAGGCCGTACCTACGACTGTTTCTGGCACAGTGGAAGAAACTTATTCAGCGTAATAAGAGGTGGATTTCAATTAGAAGTGGATTTCGTTTCACAATTCTCCAACTGGAGCCCAGGTTAGGATAGGTTAAATTATTAGGTAGTTAAGCAATGTTAGGCTAGGTTAGGTTATCAATCGCCTAACAAAACTCCACCTTGCCATCTATGTGATCGAGTTGTGAGCAGGTGGTGTGGGTGGGGGGACAGACTCACGCTCGTTTACCCGTGCCTCGCTCGCTAGCAACTGGAGCTATCGTACGAATAATTCAATGTATTACTGTACCACTGAACCATTCAGTCACGGCCCGGATATACCGAGGGCTGGATAATCCAAGCCTGGATAATCGAGCTTTCACTGTATTTCCCCCACATCATTTCCCCCCAACGTCATTTTCCCAAGTCCCATACTGCTCGATGGTGACGAGTGATAAGTGAAATATACAGACAACTGGGGCAATGATTCACTGTTCCTTCATGATGACCCTGAAGATAATGGGAAATGATTTTGGAGGATTTGCTCTAAAGGATCCATCAGGTGAGCCAAGTGAGTCTGAATGGTTACCTAAGAAAACTTTCTTTTCTTTTACTTATGAGTTTTATTGTGTCCAAGCCTTGCTTGAATTTTGCTGTGTCATGCAACAAATTATTTATAGTGGAATTTAAGAAAAAAATAAGAGGCAAATGAGATATTACCACGAGTCAAAATGAACTGGTGGAGGCGAAGCAGGATGGTGGCCATGATGCTTTTAATAAGCGATATCTTATTGTGTGTTATATATATGGCCTTCATAGAGTCTAAACCTTGCTAAAATTATACTGTGTAATGCAACGAATTAGTTTTAGTGGCATTTTAGAAAAGCTAAGAAGCAATAGGAATAGAAGGAACTGGTGGGGTGAAGCAAGATGGTGGCTACGACACTTCATGTACGAAAATTATCCTGTGAGTGTTACAATGGCCTTTATCGAGTATAAACCTAACAAAAACTGTACTGTGTTATGCAATAAATTATTTATAGTGGCATTTGATAAAAGAGGCAAATGGGTTAATGCCCCGATTTAGAAATAAATGGTGGAGTGAAGTAGGGTTGTGACCATGACTCTTATGTATGAAAATATCTTAGCAGGGGGAAATCCCTATGTCGCTTTTTTCGGAATGACTTGGGCCCCAATTAGTCCGTTCTAGTGAGGTTTTACTGTATATGATTCTAATCATCACAATATGTAAATAAATATATTTATTGCTCATAAAATATTTTGGCTCGTAATGAGTTCGGCTACTACAAATTTATTTGGCTTGTAAATCTGAAACCTTAGGAGCCAAATGGCTGGCAACCATCGGCAGTTAGCAAGAGTCCCGGCACTAAACAACAAAACACGAAAGTGACAGTCAGGTGAAAGCAAGAGCAAAATTAACAAGGCCTGTACTCTCATCAGGTAAGATGGCTCCCTAACACCTCTTCCATACTGCTTTATTCTTTGATATCCTTCCTTTGTTTTTGAAGGCCTTGTCACCTAATGATGGCTTTCCATGCTGCTCCATCTCTGGCAGCTTCCCTATTCAGTCCCTTATCCGAGGTCATAGACAATGACCTCGTCCCAGGTCTTTTTCGGTCTACCTCTTACAACCCTAACCCCAAAGTTCACACTTCTCACTTTCTGCACCCAGTTATCATCCCTCATCCTCTCCACATGCCCAAACCTTCTCAGTCTACCCTTCCTCATCGCAACATCAATACACTCCAGTCCCATCCTACCTCTCAACTCTTCCATCGTAAACCCAGCCCCCCCAGGCCTTGCACGCAGGGACACACTGCACATCCACCTAATCATTGTCATTTCTGTATGTTTGAGCCTGCAAATATCCTCTTCCTTTACTGCCCAAGTCTCACTACCATACAGCATCACACTCCTAACACATGCCACATACAAAGATCCCTTAGCACATGAGGAGAGCCCTCTCAATGTCAGGAGAGGCAACAGCTCTCTGAACTTCTTCCAGCATGTCTCACATGTATCAACTCTTCCACACTATCTTTTTATATGTTACCTATGAAGAGTCTGGCAATAATGAATTATGTAGCACTGGGAACAGTACGCAATATGACAGGAATAGATGTTAGGGGGCTTTGCTAACCAATTAATACATGGGGTTATGTTCAAACCAATTATGGCATGGGCAAGTGAAGCCTAACCCATATGGAGTATAGGAACATGGGTCTATCCTCAGTCCACACATTAAACCACAACTGGGTGCACAGGGAGTGAACTATGTCAGGGGCAGAGGTAAAGGCAGACTGAAAAAGACCAAGCAGCATGGAGAACTGCAATGAGGTGTCAAAGGCAGACTTAGGCATGTTGGAGCCTTAAATTGTATGACATATGGTTAAACCCGAAACCAAAATGGAATGTCGACCCTATTATTATTTTCTTAAGTATATTTGGTTGCTGACTGCATTCTGTAGTATGGGATGAAGGCTGATCAAACCACCACATTCATTTGATAAACTGCTTAAAACAATTAGGGTCCTGCCACTAATTTCCAGTTTGTTTAACCCCTTCAATACACGTATACTCCAGTTTAACTACGCAATTGGTTAGGTAAAAACCCATCGTTAGGCAGGGTATTGTATAACGGGGTAGATTTAACAAGTATAGCGATGCGTTTCTGAGCCATGGGTTTCCCCCCAACCAAGTCCAAAAACAAGTTTAAAGCCATTGTAAATGGCCTAACAGCTGTTAATGAAGCTAACCTGAGCCTAACACATGTAAATAACTCACTAAAACCAACAAATAAAATCTAAAAATCATCAAATATGTTTGGAAAATATCAAGCTTAGTAAACTGTACCCCAAAATGACAATGTTCACCCAACTATGGCTAAAACACATTAACCTAAGTCTAAAAACAGTTTATAAATCAACCTAAACACAATTTTAGTCCAGAGCATCAAAAGCATTAAAAAAAGATAAAAACCCATCGTTAAACCGGGGTTTGGCCATCGTTAGCCAAGGTATGGTGGTGTTTTTACCCCCATCGTTAAACCGGGTATCATATATCAAGGTAATCCAGTACCAGGTCATTCTTAAACTGAAATCATCTGGAGGCAATAAGGATAAGCCAACAAAACAAGTCGCCTAATTAGTGGGGATAAAAACAGAATTACCCTCTTCACTCAGACATACTTTTCTTCCTATCAACAGACTATTTCATGCAGCTTAGGAAAGATGGCTGGTATCGATTGGGTTATGCATACGATCTTTAAACACACGCACTAAAGGGGTTACAGCCGATACGATAAATGGAAGCAAATCACAATATCCGACCTAAAACTTTCACCTTGACCTGGTTCACAATTCCTACATTTAGAGAATTTTAGCTCAGCAGCAAAATCACAATATCCGACCTAAAACTTTCACCTTGACCTGGTTCACAATTTCTACATTTAGAGAATTTTAGCTCAGCAGCAAAAATAACGTACGCTGTTTCTGTCCAGTATCAATGCACACTATCTGATACGTTTATGTGAAGCTGCAGTGTGGTGAATGGTTTTGGGTGTATCAAATAGAAACAGGATTCTGGGGCTTGAATGGTGAGTGAATGGACGTGTGGCCCTTTGGATTTGGGGGAAAGGAGGTCTGGATGATCTATGCACACGAAGCCTATCTTAAAGCAGAGTTGCAACAATAGGTTATAACACCAACATATGACTGCCATGAAAAGGTGGGAAGGACGTAGAGCCTTAACATTGTATTTCTAAGTCTGAGTAAATGTGAAATAAGCTGCTAAAGAAATCTGGGCCAAGTCAAGGTGAGACAGAGCTATGTTATGCTTAAAATTATACAGCCAAGTTATGGTGGAAACTACAGACTGGGCCAAGTTAAGGCAAAAGGATTACAGACAGAGCCACAATGAAAAATGTAGAGCAATCTTAAGGTGAAAATTATAGAGCAAAGTTAATGTGAAAATAACTATGGCCTTCCCTAAATCAAAACTGTATGGAAGCAGTAGGAATAAACTTAA
>JAGKTI010037986.1:0-10799 GCA_018397915.1 Birgus latro | reverse complement strand
AAAAAAAAAAAAAAAAAGTGTGCAGCTCAGCGGAAGTAGAGAAAAGAGAACTGTACAAAATGGCGGCAATGAGTTATACAAAGTAGTGCAGAGAGAGCAGTACAAAGTACTGGCAAAGAAAATGATACAAAAGGTAGATTGATGCTAAGTCGTGGCAAATAGACAGGCTGGAGGGAGTCTGTGCCAGGGGAGGATTCAACACACCCAGCCTATGAGACACTGATTTCATAGGTCATGTTACTCCTCAAAGAAAGTTTATGAGAAAAAGAAACACTGAGGATAAAATGAAACTGTGAAGAAATGATGTTCTCTTGAACGCAAAAGAACTGTTGTACGAAAGATTCAAACGATAGAAAGATGGAGGTTTTGAGATATGAAGATGTTCACCCAGTCGATATGATGATTTTTTTTTTTTTTTTACTTTATCATTGCTGTATCCAAATTTTTTTTACTTACTTTAAGGGAGACATTTCAAACTGCTTGTGCTGTACATAGAAAAGACGAATAAATTATAAAAACATGACACTGTACCGAAAGGGTTAAAGTAATATTTTAAAATCCAGTAACATACCACAAACAAACAAGAAGTTATTTATGTCATAGCCTCAATACATTATTACACTGATTGTTTTGATGGACACTTCATAAAGTAAAAAAAAATAAGTAGAATTATCGAAGCAGATAATATAAGATATGCAGCTCAGAATTTTAGTGATGAATAATAGGATAATTAGAGAAAGTGTATATCCCTGAGAGAACACTACAGAAAACCAAAAGGAAAACATTAGGCAGAAGTACAAACTGACTGAGAGAGTCCATACAATGGCTTTTGGTCTACTTTGATATGATTACTGCTGTGAATGTGGAAGTGTTCAGACATTTCGTATTTTTTGTCTAATAAATGTCAAAAATCATTCTGATGCAGGTAACGAAGACAGAATTTGTCTGGTCAACCTGTACCGTTGTTGACTAGCACTCCGAAATGTAAGATGCAAGCTAACCAAAATTAGTGAACCAATGACGGTTCATAAACATCCGTCAGAATCAGAGGATTGCCTTCCCCTTCGCGATTCAAGTTTTAATCATACGGGCGAATGTTGCATAAACCAAAGCCTCACGTCGCTGGTGAGAGGTGAGTGTTTCTCTCCCTGCCTTGTATTTATGCCTCACCCATCATCATCCCGCCCAACAACTTTCATGGGGGCAGGGCGGTGAAGGCAGCCCAGGCCATACGATAATGACTGAGGATATCAGCTTTCGGGTCATGCTCCAAATGGCTTTGCAGATACCGCATCACCTCCTCAAATTATTTCGCATGTTCTAGGTAAATATCCTCCTATATATCACTAATACAAACTATGTCGATATTAGAACAATATAAACATCACACGTGGTAATACTAAGATGTAGCAGGCAAAATAAAATAAAGAAATGTTACGAAGCGTCCATGGCCACCTACATTACTGCACTCAGGGTCACTTACACAGTAAATTTGCTTGCATCTCACCAAAAATGATCCTCTACATGGTAAATATCATTCGAGAGGTTTGGAGCTCACAATGGTTCCCACGGTAACCGTTCAAACAAGAGAAATATTCAAGGAATGCAACACCCACGCCCTTGCACGCGATCAGTGGGCAACTGTGGTTCTGGAGTATGATGGTGGAAAAATGTTCAATAATAATTTTGACATGATCAACTGAAAGCATCTTTTCCGCTTCTGATGTACTTCTTAATAGCGTGATTCGTTACCATGCTTCAGATGCAATGAGTACCATGACAGGTGCTCACTGCTGATGTGGATGGGCATAAAGGCTGAACCATTAACCATGCCCTGTGCCCTTGACCTTTGATATCGAATTGTTTCATCCTGACCTGAGCTTCAACACATCTATCAAGTTTGGGTCACATCAGATCAAATATGGTTAATTTGATTTTACCCTATTAATTTGACCTTTGACCTATTGTTCCGGAAATATGACCGAATAGATGAACAGTTTCTTCCTGTGCATTCAGAGAAGACATGGAAACTGTATACCCAACACTGTGATGTCCATACCGATATGAAAGAACTGCAAAATAAAGGTGGCAGTGGAAGTAGCAGCAGCAATAAGAGTAGTAGTGGCTGTAGTAGTTAGTGGATGAGTGCCTGTTGTATATCATGGGCTAAGATACCAAAGAGATATCTGCCATCCTTCCCCTATTTTTGTATCAATTATAAGTTCTGGAGAGGGGCTGACCCCCGTTAAAAACCAATGGTGGACAGTTTTATAAAGGAGAATACAATTATTAAGGAATCAGATAAACTGACCTGAATTCCATGTGCTCACTTTCCCATGTTTCTGATAGTTTTTATTATGGGGACGGGGACATCCCCCCAAGAATCATGGGGGGGGAGGGGGATGAGAGTTCTTTGTACAAAAAATACTAAGATACCATAACTGTATCTGCCCTCCTCTCACTATTTCAGAGAATTTTCAGTTTTGTGAGAGGACTGACCCCCCTTAAAATTATGGCTGCAGAATAACGTATAGTGGAAGACCTTTGAAGAAACAAGACAAACTCACCTGGTAAGTTTCATTCAAATCCATCAAATATGCCTAAAGGAGTTAAGGCATAAACCGACAGACCACACACAGACAGACCGCGTCTCGTACAGCGGTATAGGACGCGTTGCCGAAACGTGTACTATTCTGCTTCACAGGATTAATAACACAACCATAAGTTTCTTTTAAAACATTCCACCAAATTTAGTCCAAACTGAGTAAAATCTGCTCCAGTTAAATGTTTGAACCTAGCCATGTGATCCTTGTCTTCGACCGATTGTTTCCCAAAGTGAATCACTTCACCCTTTCCTGTCCTTTAACCCATCCACCAAGTTTGGTAAAAATCGAATGAAAACGTTTTTTCTTGACCTACGGAAACGGTGACAGAGGAGTGAAAGTTACGTTGGTTGGCTTCTTAGCAAAAAAACAGCGGCTATGGAACCTGCCACAGAAGGGGCAAAAGTAGGTGTGAACCCTACCTTGGCTGACCTCATTAATCGTGCTATCCACACAGGTAGTGTACACTGCCATAACACACACACACACACACACACACACACACACACCGACTCTATTCACAGTAAGGACTGTACGTATATATTCACATTTTGTTTGACTGCTAGCTATTCCATATATTCGCATTCTTTCTGGACGTCCAAGTGAGAATATTAATTTTCTCTATGTTTCATTTTACTTATCCACATGACCACATTATTACCACATAGATCTCGAGCTGTTTGTTTATTTATGTATGTAGGTATTTGTGTATGTATGTTTAAATGTATGTATGTATATATGTACAGTATATATTTGTATCTGTCAATACCCGTATGTATGTGTGTATGTACGCTAGACCTTCGTGCAGTCGATAGGTATTAATCCCATGTCTTCTTCTCTGCCAGTGATGAGAAGTATAACATGGAGTTTTAGAAAAAGCAATTTGATCTTTAGGGGAGCATCCAAAGAAACGTGAGTGTATGATAAAAGAAAACCTAGTCCTTCAGTTCGATGAAAGAAAACCTAGTCCTTCAGTTCGATGATAACTTTTACTGTATTCTTGTCACGATCAGACGATTTAAATCAACTTAGACGACACCTCCTGTAGTGAGAGGATTGAAACACAGTGCCTCTTAACTCATGTAGTACCATCATGACTGCTACACCTTTTCTTTTTCTTAATCTGACAACTATATTAGGCTTAGAAGACACCCCGCGTAGAGAGGGAGAGAGAGAGAGAGAGAGAGAGAGAAACTCAAGAATTAGTATGCAAAATTTGATTTTTTCGACGAAATCCCTTCATTTAGAAATGTCTGATCACATCGCGCTTAATATACTAGAGGTCATAGGAGGTGGGCCAGACAGTTTGAGGAGGAATGCTTCAGAAGTGACTAGTTTCAGTGGAATATCGGTTAGCTTTTGCATTAGAGTTGGACGGGGGGTGAGAGTGTGTAGCAAGACGGGTGCTGAATGCCCGTCTTAATGAGATGGGAATGTAATAAGAGAGAACAGAAAAGCATTGACCAGAACAGTACATATGGAACAGAGAGCGGCGAACAGACACGCTGAAGGGAGTCGATGAGAGAGGTATTGATGAGACGGGAGCTTTTGACTCTACCCTGTTTTCAAGTGGTGAAATCCCCACACATGAAAGCTGTACTTCACACTGGAGGAAACAAGGTCTGTGTACAAAGCCACCACCCGAGTGGTGTTAAAGAATGCGCGGAGGTGGTCCAACTCACCTAAACTCTGTGACCCTGTTTTTGCAAGAGAGGTAATGTGATTGGTCCGAGACGCATCACGAGATGTAGAGACACCAAGGATTTACAGATGGGATAAAGAAAAGAGTTTGGAGAAGCAAAAAGTGCCTTTTAATGCTGGCAAATCATTTTCCATATTTTCGTCCTCACATTCTTTTTTTTTTTTTTTATGGTTAGCCATTCCTACCAAATGAAATAAGTATTTTATATCTGCAGCGACAAAACTGTTGTATTCACCTTGGAAAGTATCTGAAGTAGTGAAAATCTTTTTTTTTATGTCCATATCTTATCACTCCAGTTCGAAAAGTCTCCTAAGTTTAATCATATCATCTATTAGCAGCAAAAATAAGCTAAGTTCAGGAGACAGATGCCTTCATGCGGTAGCACCAATATGCTCTCTGGTCCCCCCAAAAGGATGATGGTGGACCACACGAATAGAGCAGCTTTAGCCTACTGACCACCAGTCCACGTCCAAATGAGCCTGGGACCACAACAACAGCAACAATAATCTATCTATCTATTGCCAGACGCCTTAATCCCGTAAGGGGTGGCCGCAAGCAGATCGCCTCCATGTCGCCCTGTCCCCCGCCATTTCATTGCCCTGCTCCCAGCTCACACCCCCCCTCTCTCATATACCTCTCCACTCTATCTTTCCATCTCATCCTTGACCTTCCCCTCCCCCTCCCTCTCCCCCTCTTCACCTCACTCACATACACTCTCCTCGTCAGTCTCCCATTCTCCATCCTCTCCACATGACCAAACCACCTTGATGTATTTCTCCTAACGCTTCATATCACATCTACATCCACACCACAACGCTCCTTCATTTCCTCATTTTCCAGCCTGTCTCTCCATGTGACTCCACATGCTCCTCTCAGAAAACTCATTTCCACTGTTCTCACTCTTTGCTAATGTCCCTCCAACAAGGTCCAAGCTTTACTTCCATACGTTAGGGTTGGTATCACAGTACTGTCATGTAGCAGCTTTTTCACTTCCATGCTCACTTCCCTGTTTCTTATCACTGCTTTCCAGGAACCAGCAACTTTCTTCTCTGTTGTACCCTTTCAAGCACTTCACCCTCTAAACCTCCATCCTTACTCATCACACTATCCAAGTACTTAGACGCACTCACATTTTCCATTTCCTCCTCATCCAACCTCACTGTACATTCACTGACTTCATTTCTCTCGAAGACCATAACTTTGTTCTTCCCTATATTCACCTTTAGATTCCGTTTCTGACATACTCTCCCAGACTCATCTACCAAGCCTTGCAGCTCCCCTTCGTCTTCACTTAACAACACAGTAGCATCTGCAGACAACAGTACTGGTAGTTTCCAAACGCTGCCCTCTCTCACTAGGGCCGCTCCTACATCCACCTTTAGATTCTGTTTCTTACACACTCTCCCATACTCATCCACCAAGCCTTGCAGCTCTCCTTCGTCATCACTTAACAACACAGTATCATCTGCAAACAACAGTACTGGTAGTTTCCAAACTCTGCCCAGTCTCACTAGGGTCGCTCCAACATTCACTGCCCTACCTTGTACCTCATTTATAACCTTATTCATATACAGATTGGACAACTACGGAGACATGACACAGCCTTGTTTCAGTCCAACCTTCAAGCAACAATAATAATATAATTAAATAATATGTTATCAGAGTAAAGGAGTTAATATGGAAGTGAAGTACAGAAACACTTCATCCAATCAGCCACGCCATATGCAGGTCACACATATTCCTGCCACACCTGTGTTTGACCTCGTTGCCATTACCAGAACCAGCCGTCACACCTCGACCCACCAAGCCGGGGATGTCGTTTTAACACCTCAATCTGATGATGTATTCTGCAGTTTATTGTTGCAATTTGCAGACTATAATATCCAGCATTGAGGACGCTTTCTGAACTAGATGGAATATATAATGGCTTAATTAATGCCTTCGGTGTTAACAGTCCTTCCAATGTAATAAAAATCGTCGTGGTAGCAAAAATAATCCGAAAAAAGCATCGTATGAAAAGAGTTATTATTCTTTCTATCTGACACTTTTATTCAGTTTGCTACACACTTTTCGAACTGGACAGGCCAGATACGACAGGCCTTTTCCAAGATGGTCGAAATATTATGAAAGCAGCAAAAAATATAGTAAAAAGAACGTCATCCAGATTCACAGGGTTAAGAACGCTATTTTAGCACGCGTATGAGACTTCACACCATCTGTGCGGTTTGTTTTGTATATTATCCCTTAACATTCTCATGTATGTCATTTTTGTACTTCCAGTATTGACATACACTGCATCAGCCCCACACAAGGGGATAGTGAGGTGAAATATGCTGAATAAATCGGTTTGGAAGAGGTACTACGAAAACTCCAAATCCACTTTAAATACAAACCTAAATCCGATGAACTTAATTCCTGCCACCATAAGACGATCTTCACACTGAGGGATACGCGTTGCAGAGAAGGGATCAGTACCCAACACACCCAAGTCGAAAATCCTGAAAATCCTGCCCTAATGAGATTAATATCGTCGGGAGATAGCAGGGACGGTAGTGGTAGTAGTAGTAGTAGCAGAAGTAGTAGTAGTAGTAGCAGTGGTGGTGGTGGTGGTGGTGGTGGTGGTGGTGGTGGTGGTGGTGGTGGTGGTGGTGGTGATGGTAGCGGTCGTACAGGTTCATCTGGAATGTGAAACCAGTGGCCAGCAGCCGGAAGTTGCCCTCCTCCGTCCGTCCAGCATCATCGTTTTATCGGGGAATAGAGAGATGAACGTTTGTATGGCCGGGCAGATCTATTGCTTGGTTATATCAGTGCCACCTGGCGAAGGCGCCGCTCTCCAGCACCGAATTAAAGTTTTAAGAGCCATAAATAACTTAGTCCTTTTTCTGATCACTTTTGCCAATTGTCTGTCTATTAAGCCCTTCGCTCCGGTCCTCTTATTATTTTATTTATTTTTTTTTTTTTTACCAGACCCCCATCAAGCAATTTTATTTAGTTCAGGAGAGCATCTCAGAAGTAAAGGGTTATATCAAACTCCTCCAGTTTAGAAAGTCACCCCTAAGCTGAATATAACTCCGGCAGCAACAAGAAAAAAGATACAATATACGTGCCATCTGATTCAAGAGGCTGACAATTTCTGGTTGATCAAATTCAGTTATCTTCATAAATGACGAAGTGAATATTGCAGGCATTACTGTTTTTCCTCCAATTTAACACAGAACTGTCATCTCTCCACCCTGAATGCTGAGCGCTACAAAAGATTAACACTACAATAGGACGCCAATCACGAAGAGGTGCTATGGAAAGGATATAGGGTCTTAGTGTTTTCTTTTCCTGTTACTGAACTAAGTAAAATCTGCCACAAAAGTACGAAAATCTTGGCCAAGTTAAGGTAAGAGAACAATGGTGTTTAAATGCTTTAGCACCAGACATACTGCATCCTGTTCTTGCTTTATCCTGACGAGTTTGTTTAGTTTAGGAGAGTCTTTTGAAACTGCAGATATAACATGCAATAGTGATAATTTGTACGCTACTAGGGTGCTAATGATGGTCGTATGGTATAAGCCAGACCATAATATCATGACTTACTATGGCAGACGGGGCTATTCACCCTTTATTAACCCTTCACCACCAGCGGGGTTCTCTTAAGCTTCACACTCAGAGAGCGCATACTTCAGCCAGCGCCTATACCAGACAACTTCGATAACCAACAAAAAATTATCAACTGTTCCTTGGTCGATGACCGACTTATCCACAAAGTTTCATTAAAGTCCATCAATAACTTTGTGAGATTATGTTGTCGACAAGCAAACAAATTATAGCCCTGAACCGGGACTTTAACTCAGATCGCCACCATATTTTAATCAAGGCTTCTTTGGCCCATGATCCACATATCCAAAAAATTTCATTAAAATCCATCCGTAACTTTTTTTATATATTGTGAAGAAAAACAAAAAAAACAAACAGACAAACGGATGGATACATAACCCCGTCCAGTTTCGTTGGCAGAGATGATGATGATGATGATAATAATAATAATAATAATAATAATAATAATAATAATAATAATATAACTAGAAAGCATTCAGAAAGCCCATACCTCCGCCAATGCCATTGCCATTGAAAAGGATCAGGATCTTGCTCCAGATCCGCCCAAAAATTTAATCAGTTCTTTCTTGGTCCATGGCCCACCTTTCCACAAAATTTCATTGAAATTCATTGAGAACTTCTAGAGATATTGTGCCGGATACTCCGGATCCGGATTCGGATCCGCCCCAAAATCTAATCATTTCTTTTTTTGGCCTATAGCCAAGCCTTCCACAAAATTTCACCAAAATCCGTTTATAGCTTTTTGAGTAATCCTGCTGACAGACAAACAGACAAACAAACAAACATATTAAACAAACAAACAAATGCTGGCAAAAACATAAACTCCTTGGAGGAAGCGATGATAATAATAATAATAATAATAATAATGATAATGATAAAATAATAATAATAATATTAATAATAATAATAATAATTCCGTAATAATAATAATAATAATAACTAGATGCCCTCAAAGGAGGAATCACACCATCCGCGGGCCGATACATATCTAGTACGGCTCGGAATATGACCTTGACCTACTTTCACCAATTTCGAACCCGTAGGAGAGTTTCAGCACTACTACACACCTGCAAAATTTTGTGATGGTATCTTGAGTGGTTGTGAAGTTATTGTAGTAACAGACACACAGACCTTGACCTACTTTCACCAATTTCGAACTTGTGATCAATTTTTCCCCTACTACAGACCTGTAAAATTTTGTCATGATATCTTCGGCGGTTGCTAAGTTATCATGTCAAAAGACACACAGACAGACATACTGAAAACAATACCAGCTTTTCTATCGCCGCTGGTAATAATAAATGTCTGGTGGTGGATGGAGAGAAAGGAGGGCCAAGGGGTCTTCCTGTCTTTTCCGGCTGTGCCATATTTCCAGCCAGTCCTACCGTTTATTTACCACCTTCGAACTGACTTTCAGCTGCTGTAGTCCAGTACATTTGACGGTATCCGAAGTCTGTTCCCTTGCAGGCATTAGATAAAACAAAAAGCCTACAGTTAGCTCTTGGGGATCGAACTTATGCAAAGATAACACTCCAGCTGGGGCTACTCTCCATATTTTTTCCAGACAATCAAGTGAAAATAAATAATATAAGTTAATAGATAATTAAATGAAATGACTTTGCTAATACAGACAAAAAAAAAGAAAAAGGAAAACATGATCCTCAATANATAATAATAATAATAATAATAATAATAATAATAATAATAATAATAATAATAATAATTCCGGTAATAATAATAATAATAACTAGATGCCCTCAAAGGGGGAATCACACCATCCGCGAGCCGATACATATCTAGTACGGCTCGGAATATGACCTTGACCTACTTTCACCAATTTCGAACCCGTAGGAGAGTTTCAGCACTACTACACACCTGCAAAATTTTGTGATGGTATCTTGAGTGGTTGTGAAGTTATTGTGGTAACAGACACACAGACCTTGACCTACTTTCACCAATTTCGAACTTGTGATCAATTTTTCCCCTACGACAGACCTGTAAAATTTTGTCATGATATCTTCGGCGGTTGCTAAGTTACCATGTCAAAAGATACACAGACAGACAAACTGAAAACAATACCAGCTTTTCTATCGCCGCTGGTAATAATAAATGTCTGGTGGTGGATGGAGAGAAAGGAGGGCCAAGGTGTCGTCCTGTCTTTTCCGGCTGTGCCACATTTCCAGCCAGTCCTACCGTTTATTTACCACCTTCGAACTGTCTTTCAGCTGCTGTAGTCCAGTATATTTGACGGTATCCGAAGTCTGTTCCCTTGCAGGCATTAGATAAAATAAAAAGCCTACAGTTAGCTCTTGGGGATCGAACTTATGCAAAGATAGCACTCCAGCTGGGGCGTACTCTCCAGATTTTTTCCAGTCAACCAAGTGAAAATAAATAATATAAGTTAATAAATAATTAAATGAAATGACTTTGCTAATACAGACAATAAAAAAGAAAAAGGAAAACATGATCCTCAATAGATAAACAGAATTGCTGTACTGAGTGGAATAAGCAAGGAATGTTTTCAAGTTCTTTTTGTGTAAATATCAACATTTTCTATAAAGCTTTGTCATCAGTAGGTAAAGAAATACTGGGTCAAACCTTATACTAAATGTCGGAGCTGCTTATTTGGTTAACTGGAGGAATAGGCTATGAATGACGTCATCGTGGTGAAGGAATTAATTAAGCGCTGATAGAAAACAGGCCTACACTGAGGAACGGAAGAAAGAGGTAGTGGAAATTCTGGCCTTGCAGAAAGATGAGATCGTTGTGCAAACTCCCTCAGGCTGCTGTATCAAGGTTTGACTCTTTCTCTTTGCTGATTAACCCCTTTAACACGAGGACGTATTTTCCATTTTAGGCCTCCTGTCTACAGACGGGTTTATTCAGGT
>JAGKTI010037985.1:0-10799 GCA_018397915.1 Birgus latro | reverse complement strand
CCCCTCCCCCTTCTGCTCCAGCTCCCCCTGGCCCCACTTTCCCCAGGACCGTCGCATCCACCCTCACCATTCCCCCCCACCATGAAGCTTGGCTACGTATCAGTAAGCCCACAGGGACCCATTCCCTCTTTACCCCAAGTGTCCCCACTGGTCCCCTCTCCACCTGCCTGATGTCGCCGACCTTCCTTCTGCCCCACCTCAGCGCCATCAAAGTGGCGAACCTGGCGGCTACACCCCTCACTCTGCCAAGAGGACTCCTGATTGGCGACCTAGAGGCTGCTGAGCCTTGTGACACCCCACCCCTAAATTCAAACCCCTCTCCCCTCCCTCCTTTACCTGACCACCTGTCCCCCCATCAAGATGAGATGCTGCACCATCTACTACTTGAATATTAAGACCTTTTTTCTACCGGGCCTGCTGATTTGGGACATACAACATACTTGGCCCATGAAATTCACACCACCGGGCCCCCTATTCGGCAACCCTCCCGCCGGAAGAACCCACACCAACGGGCCGAAGAGGAGAGGCAAGTCCGTGAAATGCTGGACGCTGGCATCATCATGCCCTCTACCAGCCCCTGGTCTTCTCCCGTTGTCCTGGTTCGGAAAAAAGACGGCACTCAGCGATTCTGCATCGATTACCACCGCCTGAACAATGTAACCACCAAGGATGCCACTCCTCTCCCCCGCACAGACGACTCCCTACACGGCTCCACCTGGTTCTCCACGCTGGACCTCCAGTCAGAATACTGGCAGGTCCACGTCCACCCCCGAGATGAAGGGAAAACGTCCTTTTCCACAAGTAATGAGAAACATTACCAGATTAATGTTCTTCCCTTGGGGCTAGGCAACGCCCCAGCCACCTTCTCCCACCTCATGGAGTCCGTCCTCAGCGGCCTAACCTGGGAAGTCTGCCTGGCGTACCTAGATGACATTATTGTTTTCAGCAAAACGTGGGCTGATCACTTACACCGCCTCCAACAGGTGTTCCAACGAATACGTCAGGCCGGGTTGAAACTCAAGCCCACTAAGTGTGTCCTAGCCGCCGGCTCTGTCGCTTTCGTAGGACACATTCTCTCCGGAAAAGGCATCTCCCCAGAACCCGACAAGCTGAGGGCCATTGCCAACCAGCCCCTTCCACAGGACGTCTACCAAGTCCGCACCTACTTGGGGCTTACTTCGTATTACTGGTGGTTTATCAAAGGGTTCGCCGACCTTGCAAAACCACTCCACGACCTCATTAAGAAAGGCTAACCATTCGTCTGGAGCGACGACGAATAGCAGTGTTTGACACCTTAAAAGAAAAACTTGCTTCCGCCCCCATAGTCGCTTTCCCGAGCTACGGCCTTCCCTTCAGATTATACACCGACGTCTCGCTGGTAGCCATAGGAGCCGTCCTGGTGCAGGTCCAGGAAGGGCGCGAGCACATAATTGCTTGCGCCAGTCGCACCCTAAGCCCGGGCGAACGAAATTATGCCACAATCAAGCGCGAGTGTCTGGGTATCGTGTGTGCCCTCGACTACTTCAGGGCCTACCTATCTGGCACCAGGGTCACCGTGATCACAGACCACCAATCCCTTCAGTGGCTCCGGCAATCGGGCACTCAGAATGCCCAGCTCCTCGGCTGGCACGAAGTGCTTGAGATTGCCTACCGGCCTGGGATATTGCATACCAACGCCGATGCCCTCTCCCGTTTACCAGTACGATCGCTACTTCCTCAGTCTGAGCTGATCCGGCACTGGCAGAATCAAGACTGGCCCCCCTGGATTCCCCAGCACCTATTTTCAAAACTCCACCTGCAAGGGGACCAACTCATCACGCCATCTGGCCACATTGTCCTGGATCCGGACTTCGCAATAGGCATCCTCACCCACCTCCACTCGGACAATGGGATCCACCTGGGTACGAAAAGATTAACACAGGTCTTCAACGACCTCTACTGGGTCCCCAACCTCACTACTCTCGCCCAGCATGTCACTCAGGCGTGTTGAGAGTGCTGCCTAGGAAAGGACATCACCCGTTCTGCAGGTCCTGCTGGCAAGATCTCCACCCACAAACCTTGGCAATTATTGTCTGTCGACATTGTCGGACCCCTGCCACCTAGATCCGGTTACAAATACATCATTACATTCGTCGACATCTACTCCAAGTTCCTGATCGCTTGTCCAGCTAAGGATCACACTGCTGTCGCCATAGCCGACGCCCTCATGCATGGGCCACGTCTTCCCCTACTTTGGCGTTCCCCAGGCCATTCACTCCAATAATGCCCCAGAGTTCACAGGGCAAATTTGGAAGGAGCTATCCACCCTATTCGGATTCTCCATTTCCCACTCTTCCCCCTACTGGCCCCAAGGAAATGGAGTATGCGAAAGGAGCCATCAGACCCTGCTAAACCAAATCAGGACCCGCATCCAAGATACCCAAGATCAAGAGCGACCTGTGCAAGTCAAAATCGTCCAATGGGGAATTAACACCTGCCCCCGTGACGACGGCATCACCCCCCACGAGCGAGTTTTTGGAGACGCACCCCTCCTCCTCCTCCCTCTCCGACAGCACCTTCAACAACCCCACTCACTCCCCAACCACTGACCCCTTGCACCACCTGAAACGCTGGTTGCAACATCTGCACGAGCACCAAGACACCCAATTCCTCCCCCGCTAACCCTTACAGACCAGGCGATGAGGTTTTCGCTGCGCACCTCCCCACCCCCAATAAAATTGCCCCTCGTTTCATGGGACCCTATACCATCACTAAAGTCCCCAACCCCTTCCAAGTCGCCGTCGACCGCAACGGAGCCTCCCGCACTTACAGGAATCGCCACGTCCGTCCCACCCAGGACTCCTTCACCCCCTCCGCTCCCTCCCTGACCACCTGAGCCAACTCAACACCTCCAACTCTCCACGAGGAGCCTTTTCTCTATTATTCCTCCCCATCCCCATCAGTCTCCACCGCCTCCTCGCCACTCAAAACTCCTGCACCACTCCCACGCACTACACCACCACATTCCCCCGCGACCGCCCACACCATGTGGTCAGCCCTCACCCGTAGGAAATTACACACCAACCACCCCGTGCTCCATGCCCAGCCTAGCCCCCGCCCCACCAACCAACCACACCACACCACCTCACTCTCCGCCTGCCCCCGCTCCCCCATCCCACTCCCCGTCACCGCCCACTCCTCGGCTAACCACCACCACTACCAGTTCTGGTCGTATCTCACGCCCACCAGCCCACTACACCTACAACCACCCCTTTGCCCTCTAGCAGCCAGCTGCCCACCCCACCCCCCAACACCACCCCAATAACCCTCCCTACTCCTCATCTCGCATGGAAAACCCCCCCCTTCCTTCCTCCCAAGGGAACACCACCCCCACACTCCACCGGCAATATAAACCGCGCCAGACTACCCTTAGCCAGCATTCGCTTGCAAACCACCACCACCACCAAGCGCATCACGAGAATCACTTGGATCTCCACCTTCGGGCAACACCAATGCATCCGGAGCACACACCATTTGCTACGACTCCTCCAGCAAGCAAACCACCCTTCCACTCTTCGTGTCGCCTACTCCCACCACCTGCAGGCCAATATACCAACCGACCACTGGACTACCTTCTTATATCACCTCAAACCCATCCACCAAACAGCCATAACCAACCTATACCACCTCCAGTCACGGGGTCATGACTGTTACAGGGGAGGGTGGTGAAATACAGGAGTTAGGGGTTAATGCCACAGACGATGTGACAGCCAATGCAGATGACACCAACACCCCCAACCCCCCCAGTACCACCGGGGGTCCACTGCTGACACTGAGCGGCTCGGAGCAGGAACGGCACACCTGTATCCCTCCCCGGCGCCCCTCTTACTCCCAGCTGATGCCCCGGCAAGGTAGCAGTCGCCGGCACCTAGTCTCCAGCTGGAATGCCACTCGCCAGGTAAGAGATGGAGTTTACAACTCCACGTAACACCGCAGTATTGGCCATTGTCATAACGGGTACCGGGCAGAACTGGCCATAGTCTGTTGCCCAGTTGCATCCCCGCTGCAGGATAGGACCGGCCATAAGTTGTCTGACTCCTGTAGTCGTTCCCCCCAGACCAGCGCCGCAGTACCAGCCACAAGCCATACTGGGTATGAGGCAGGATCGGCCATAGTCCGTCCCTCTGCTACTAGTCCTCTTAGCTCCACGGTACGGGCCATTAGCCACACCAGAGCTACAACCCCCTGTGCCACTACAACGTCGGCCACTAGTCACGTCAGGCCAGAGGTAGAGCAGGCCACTAGCCACCCTGGAGCTGCAGTCCCCTGTGCCATTGCGACGTCAGCCCCTAGTCACGTCAGGCCAGAGGTAGAGCAGGCTACTAGCCGCACTGAAGCTGTTGTCCCCTGTGCCACTACGACGTTGGCCATTAGTCACATCAGCCCGGAGGTAGAGCAGGCCACAGTCTGCTTCTCTCCCACAGGAGATCCTGCAGCCAGAGAGGACCCTTCCCCCGAGCCGTGGCAAGGCCTCACCCGAGGCCTTGGTTCCCTGCAACTCCACCAGTGTGAACAGCGGCCAAAGCGGAGGCCCAGCAGACCCAGCAGCCGACATCGGGCCCTGTCCACTGCTCCCCTGGCCCGAGCTTCCCGTGTGAAGACCCTGACAGCGCAGCTGCCCTCCAGCCATTGCCGCAATCCAGCCGCCCCGGGTTCCAGTACCCTGGGTCCTCAGTCACCCCGGGAGTTGCCCCGAACACCAGGGTGCAACTTACCTGTGCGTGAGACCTCTCCAAATCTCTCCCAGACTCAACATCAGGCCCAACTCCTGGCTCTCTTTGGGCCAAGCCCTTAGTCCCACGACTACTTGTGGGGCCCTGTCCAGGGGCGCGTCACTCTGTCCTTCCTCCGGACGGAGGAATCAACCTGCGGCCCACCAGTGATCATGAAACGAGTGGACTTTACCTCTGTGTGTGCCTTCTAGACCCAGATATATGTGTGCATTAGTTTATAACATGAGAGTGATTCCTTATAGTATATTCTAGTGATAAAGTGACCAGGAACCCAGAGTGTAAGATTGAACGAGCCCAACAGTAACACTGGCCTAATCTATAACCTGAGTGAGGTCACATGCATCCCTCAGTGAATGAAATGCCACAGTGACCAACAGAACAATGATAATATGTCGATCATGCCACTCCCTTGTCTATTAAAACTCTACCCTCCCTAGAGTAAAGGCACGCGAGTGAAACACCACAGTGACTAACGGAAGGTAAGGATATTATTCCAATCGTCCCTCCCCCTTGTGTATTAAACCTCCACCTGCCCCAGTGTCCAGGTGCATTAGTTATGGTATGCCTAGCCATCTCCAAATGTCCCGCCAGAATACCGCAGGCCCCCCTTCAGTGATCACTGTGCAGCAGACTCTATTCGAGATAGACTTCCGGCCAGGTGAGTGTCTATAACACAGGTGTTAACGTAATTCATGTATCAGTGCCGTCCAGTGCTGTACGAGATTGGGAAATTGTAGTAAATTCATTCCTGTGTCCTGAATCATAAGTGTATTTTATGTGCCATAAGTGCTGGGTAAATATTACCATACTTTCTACAAGCCGGTATAGTGACAGATTTCCAGTCAAGTAAAACCCATCCTCGGCCAACCCAGCATCTAGTGTATTTGGTGATGTATTACTGTCTCTGGGAAGATATTTGTAATACATGTGTGTAACAGTCACTGCCTTGTTTTTGTGTCCAGTCGTTTCCTTAGAATTACCGACCTGGTCTAGAATAGGGACCCGCCATAGCCTGCGTATTTGAGGGCGAGAAACCGACCCACAAAAACGTAGCATAACAGTTACCCATCCACTTTACTTGTTTTCTCTGGATCCCCAAGAAATGTACCATGCGACATCAGGAAGGTGCGTGGCGAGGCAAAACTATCAGGCCTGTTCTCTCACTAGACCTTGGTATCAGCAACCATTCGCAGCACTGATCTCTCTACGAGCACGTAAACAATCGGCTCTTTTCAACACGACCCTGTTCCCTCTATACCATGTATATTTATGCGTGTCTCTGTCTTTGAATATGAGTTACAAATGCACAATCTCCTTTCTTGACACATATCCTTCAGTTGCTTCCCATTATCATTTTCTTCTGGTACTCCATTGCAACCCATTATGACCTCCTCAGGACAAGTGCCTACTCTTCCATTCATATCACCCATTATGATCACTTTATTGCTTCTGAGCATTTCTCCCACTGATTCATCCAGCTCATCCTAAAACCTGTCTTTCTTCTCATTCTGTCATCACACGGTGCATATGCTACAGTCACAGCCACTTTCATTTTCTCAAACTTGAACTTGACATACATACATACGTCTCCAGCTGACACATTTGTAAACTTTCATTACACTCTGCCACACTTCATTCTTCAACAAAGCAACTCCTTCCTTGCATCCTCCTCGTTCATTCATGCCCGACCTCACACAGTTTACACCCTCCCACTTCTTCACTTCACACACTTTCATCTTTGTTTCACACAATGCCATGACGGCATATCTCGCACTCTTGAACACATTCACCACTTCCACCCTCTTGCTCTCCTCAATCACACCTCTCACATTCCACATGGCCATTTGGCTGGGGTACTGGGCCCTCCGTGGCTCTCCGAAACATTTGCCATGATTAGGGGAATCTGGGGGACACTTAAACCGGCCACAAACTACGGTTATACGGTTACCATCCAGCGTGGTAAAAGGTCTCCTTGGCACAGACCATTAATACAAGATAAAAATCGTTTATTTCACACACACACACACACACACACAGACAGACGTATCTAGATTTCAAGAAAGCATTTGACAAAGCACCGCACCAAAGACTTCTATGGAAACTGTACCATCAAGGAGGAATCCAGGGCAACCTGTACTGTTGGATGCTAAACTTTCTCAGAAAAAGGAAAATTAGAAAAGGACTAGGAAGCAATTACTCATCATGGAAAGTTGGTGGCGACCATCATCCACTCACTTGATGTAGTGCTGCTTACTTCTTCCTTAGCCTTTATCATTCTTTTTCTGTGCCTGCCCTCCTCTTTCCTATTTCTCCCATCTTTCCTGTCACTTCTTATTGCGTTTCTTTCCTTTACAGGTGGCTTTACATTGAGTGACAAGCCAAATGGTTTCCTGTAAGCTAAGAAACCATTTACAACGCTGGGTGGTAACCACATAACCAAACCATACGTGCTCCCTACGTGTCAGCAAGTGGGTTGGTGGAGGGTTAGTGCCCCTCCCTGTAAAACAAATAACACAAAGTCAAATGGCCACCCCTTATGGGATTATGGCGTCTGGCAATAGATAGATAGATAGGAAAGAAGTGGCTAGTGGAGTTCCACAAGGCTCAGTGCTGACACCGATTATGTTTTTAGTGTATATAAATGACAGAGAGTAACAGCATTCAGACTCTTGCAGAGAGCTACAAGAAGAATTAAATAAACTTCATGGATGGAGCAATAAATAGCCAATGGAATTCAGTATGAACAAGTGTAATGTAATTAAGTTTGGTAAAAGTGGAGAAAGGCCAGACTGGGATTATAAGTTCAACCCTGCACATATCAGAACGAGAGAAGGACTTACAAAAAACAGACTATCTCCGGCGGACCACATCAGTGAGAACGTACGGAACATGTTTACAGTACACTGCTTGCTAATATGAGAACAGCATTCACATACGTAAATACTCATGCTGAGAAAGAAAATATCATTCATCAGGCTAACCCTGGAATATGTGGAATATGCATTAGTAGTCTGGAATCCTCATCTCAAAAAACACATAGATAAGACTGAAAAAGTACACAGGGCTGCTACAAGATGGGTACCAAAATTAAGGGATCTTAGCTACGAAGAAAGACTAGAAAAACTGTCAACAAACAATACAGAAGAGAAGGAAAAGAGGAGACATGATTATGCTATATACATGCGTCTCAGGGAAAGAGAAAATATACATAAATGAGTATATGGGGGGGGTTCAAGAATTTTCCCCTAGTATCCCTGCTTGTCGTATGAGACGTCTAAAAGGGTTGGTGGTGGGTTAGTGCCCCATCCTATAAAACAACTAACTAAAAATACGAACAAGAAGCCTCGGACCAGGACTGATCAAAAGTTGACGACAAAGGACCGAACAAAGGACTTGTTATGGACTGCGACATGGAATGTAAGGGGTACATAATGATGACGTGAAAGAAAAAGAGATTGTACTGGTGCTTGAGGGTGCAAAAGTGGATATATGTGAACTAACTGAAACTAAAATGCGAAGTGAGAGTGTGAGAGAATGGGAGTTTGGATGGGGTATATGTGCAGGAATACGTGAGAATGAGAGGGCAAAAGAAGGAGTGTGTTTTGCTGTGAGTAACAGATGGAAGGAGAATATAAGAGTATGGATCAGTTGGTTCAAGGATTGTGTGGGTAAGAGTGAAAGTTGGACTACAAATGTGGGCGACTGTGTGTGTGTATGCACCAATGCAAGATCGTGTAAGTAGAGTAAGAGAAGAGTTCTGGACAAATGTGGAAGCGTGCTTGAAAAAGTTTGAAAGAAATGAGAGATTGTTTTTGATTGGATTAAAGGGATTAAAGAATCCCCCGAGCTAGACCTTACAGTGAGATCATATAGCCCCGCTAGGTAACAGGAGGGCGTTTTTGATTGGAGATATGAAGGTGGATGGAGTGGTTGGTGAGTGGGGTGTGCCTGCTGAGATGGATGAGAGTGGCACTACTTTAGTGAACAGCATGGTGGACTGAAGAGGTGAGAGAGGCTGTGGCACAAAAGAAGAAAGCATATAACGAGTGGATGAGGAACAGGGGCGTCGAAGAAGCTGAGAGACAGACGAGAGAGTTATATGTAGAGAGAAGAGAGGTGAAAAGATTAGTAAGAGAGAGTAAGAAGAGAGTGGATGAGGAATTTGGAAGGAATTTGAGTGTAAAGTGGAGGGAATGTATGACAATGTTCTGGAAGGAGGTAAAGAGAGCTAGACAGGGTGCCAACGAAGTCAGTGGGGGTGTGAAAGATAAAAATGATAGATTACTAGTGGAAAAGGGAGAAAAAGTGAACAGATGGTGAGAACACTTTAATGAATTGTTGAACTCAGAGAATGAAAGTAATGCAAGTATAAGTGGCTACGGAATGACTGGGAGAAGGAGGGTTGTGAGAAGAGAGGAAGAAATCAATGGGATGGAAGTGGTGGAAGCAATGAAGAAAGTTAAAATGGGGAAAGCCCCAGGAATTGATGGAGTGTGTGGTGAAATGCTGAAGCATGGGTGAGAGATAGTGGTAGAATGGATGTGAAAGGTGTGCAGATTGGCCTGGGAGGAAGGTAGAGTCCCAGAGGATTGGAAGTCAGGTATAATTATTCCCCTGTACAAAGGAAGAGGGGAAAAAGCAGTGTGTGGTAATCATAGGGGTATTTGCCTTCTTAGTGTAACAGGTAAAGTATATGGTAGGATACTTATTGACAGAGTTAGGGAAATAACAGAGGAATTAGTTGACAAGAACTGGGAGTTTTTAGGAAGGGAAGAGGTTGTGTAGACCAGATATTCATTCTTAGATCTTTAGTGGAAAAGTTTCTAGAGAAGGGAAAGAAGTTGTATGCAGCCTTCATGGACTTGGAGAAAGCATATGACAGGGTGGATAGACAAAGATTGTGGAAAGTATTAAGAATATATGGAGTAGATGGGAAGTTGTTGAAGGCCGTGAAGAGTATGTATGAGGGTTCTAAGGCTGCAGTGCGTGTGGATGGTGAACCGAGTGAATTTTTCCATTTGAAGGTTGGATTGAAACAAGGATGTGTCATGTCTCCATGGTTGTTCAATCTGTATATGGATGTTATAAAAGAGTTACAAGGTCGGGCAGTGGATGTTGGAACAGCCCTAGTGAGAGAGGGCAGTGTTTGGAAACTCCCTGTACTGTTGTTTGCAGATGATACTGTGCTGTTGAGCGAAGACGAAGGGGAGCTGCAAGGCTTGGTAGATGAGTTTGGGAGTGTGTGTAAGAAACAGAATCTAAAGTTGAATGTAGGGAAGAGTAAAGTGATGGTCTTCGACAGAAGTGAAGTCAGTGAATGTATAGTGAAACTGGATGGGGAGGATATGGAGAATGTGAGTGCATTTAAGTACTTGGGTGGTGTGATGAGTAAGGATGGAAGTCTGGAGGGTGAAGTGCTTGAAAGGGTGCAGCAGGGAAGAAAGGTTGTTGGTTCCTTGAAAGCAGTGATAAGAAACAGGGAAGTGAGCATGAAGTGAAAAAGCTTCTGCATGACAGTACTATGATACCAACTCTAACATATGGACGTGAAGCTTGGACCCTGTTGGAGGGACAAAAGTCAAGAGTGAGAGCAGTGGAAATGAGTTATTTAAGAGGAGCATGTGGAGTCACATGGAGAGACAGACTGACAAATGAGGAAGTGAAGGAGCGTTGTGGTGTGTTTGTGGATGTGATAGGNAGCGTTAGGAGAAACACATTAAGGTGGTTTGGGCATGTGGAGAGAATGGAAACTGAGAGACTTACGGGGAGAGTGTATGTGAGTGAGGTGGAGGGGGGGAGAGTGAGGGGGAGGCCAAGGATGAGATGGAGAGATGGAGTGGAGAGGTTTATTAGAGGGTGGAGTGTGAGCTGGGAGCAAGGAAGTGAAATGGAGGGGGGACAGAGCGAAACTGAGGCGATTTCAGGGTTGCCAGGTCAGAAACTGCCAACCCGCAAAGTTCCTCTCCAAAACCCGCCCAATCCCGCCAAAATGTCATCCTTCTCACCCGCCCAAAAACCGCCTTGACG
>JAGKTI010037984.1:0-10799 GCA_018397915.1 Birgus latro | reverse complement strand
AAAAAAAAAAAAAAAAAAAAAAAAAAAAACTGGCCCAAACAGACTGCATCAGAATTACAGGACTCAGCTGCTGGTATTACAATGTGACAAGCTGCAATATGCAAATTTCCCAAACTCAATGTAGAAAAGGCTTAACAAGTGCCAAACAGAGATATTATGTTTAATTTCTTATACTGTAGTATGCATTGTACAAGTAACTATCATTGTAAAAATGCCTTTAGGTGTAATATTACAGCTTGTAAAAAAAAAAGAAATGGAGAATTGGCTATTTTCAAAAAATACTGAATGATGAAGGTGTGCAATGGATATTTATACTTTCCCAGAAAAAAGTTTCAAACAAATAAATATAATCCTTCATGGGAAAATACAATCAAAATATGCCAAAATGAGCTTTTCGTTCCCCCCAGTTCTGAGGCCATATTTAGCTACCTCTGTAGCATTCAATTTTTTATGTATGACAACTTTAAGGTCTGGTAGAATTATGACAGAGCTGCACAGAATCAAAATTTTGTAAAAAAAAAAATGACTGAGATATTGAATATTTAAAATTGCAGTACTGTACTGTAGGGAATTCTTGCTCGGTAAAGAAAAAAGGTTTCCTTGATTAATTTTCGCACTGCAAGGTCAACATCCAAAATTTGCCTGAATATTGGTCATAAATTAGTCTTATTATTTTTTTTTTTTTAATGTTCTCAGCAAAATTTCAGTTCATTCCAGCTGCAAATAAGCAGACTGCAATGCCCAGAATACACAGATTAAAAATGGCGAAAAAGATAAAATCTTTAAAAGTTCATAAGTAAAAACTATTTGGAGTACAGCATTAGGATTCTGCCCTAGTGTCAGCAGACTTACTAACTCCACACTGCTTTGTTTTGTTTATGTAATCATGATGGAGCCTTTATAAATGTAATGAAGTGATGGGAGTTAGGAAGTCTGCTGACAATAGGGTTGGAGAGTGTGTGCTCAGATGGTAAGATCATGTGAAAAATTTATATGTAAATACAGTGGACAAAAAGGTAGCCAAGTGAGAGAGTTTGACGGTGAGAAGAGACATGGTATGCCAAGAAGAAGGATAGATATGGTATGTTAGTAGGCTATAGCTACAAGAAAGCGAGGTACTGGTACCAGTACAAAAATTGATGAAGCTTGGGAAGTGACAAGGGACCAAGTAGGTTGGATGAATTATGTATGAAGGAACAAATGAGAAGGGTATCTGCTCTTAACTTGATGGTCGTTGGACTGACTTTATCTGGTAAGTAATGCGAAGCGTGTACAGCTTAGAGAAAAATTACACCCCAAAAATGTGTGGATGATTATGCCTGTGAGGCAGGGTCAGAATTTCAGGGGTTTGAATAGTAGGTCACTGAGTGTTTAGCCTAGTGAATTCAATTCACTGGACATGCTCTTGATTAGTTTTTCCTCTGACATGTTTATGCTTTCCTTGTTTTTTGGACCTGACCTCCCCCATCCTTGAGTAAGAAAAAAGAAGTCTGGATGAAGACAGTGACTATGCATAAGGATTACAGTAGTAAGTTCTGGAATATTCAGGTCTCTTTCTGCATTATTTAGCATATTCCTGGGTCCAGCAAGAAAATGTAAGGTATGCATGGTTTGCATAAGTTTACTGATTTAACCCTAGAGTGCTGAACATGGGTAAAGCTAATGTACCCGAAGCATCTGATGTCACATGCATTTCGTTGTGTTCCCGCAAAGGCAGGGGGCTGGGACCCCATATAGCTTCAGCCTTCCCTATGCCTTGACAGAGGTAGGTCATGGCGCTCTGCTCCGCTTCTGGTTTTTTTCATAGACTCGTGTTCGGGTGTACTGTACCCATGTTCAGTGATAGTAGTTAAAGACAACAAAATTGGGTATATCATGACCAAGTTTAGTGTTAATATAATAACCAGAACTGTAGAAATATTTCTGTTTCCACCCCTGCTGACCCTGCCTCCTCTGCTGCTGACCCTGCCTCTGACCCAGCTTCCCCTGCTGCTGACCCTGCCTCCCTTACCTCCCTTGTTGCTATCCCTGCCACCCCTGCCTCCTGCTGCTGACCCTGCCACCCCTGCCTCCTGCTGCTGACCCTGCCACCCCTGCTGCTGACCCTGCCTCTCCTGTTGCTGACCCTGCCACCCTGCTTCTGACCCTACCTCCCTGCTGCTGACCCTGCCACCCCTGTTGTTACCCCTGCCACCCCTGCTGCTGAAACTGCCTCCCTTGCTGCTGGCCCTTTTGAATAACCCTGCTGACTCTGATGACTCCAATGACCCTGCTGCCACCCCTGCCACCATCCCTGCTGCTGTTCCTGTTGTGAAGTCATTATATAGCACTTAGTACTCATTTACAAAGGCTAAAACTGCATTACAGAGAAAAAAGTCATTTTTCGGTACCTAAAAAAGGCTCTTCTTTCGCCTCTCTTCCCTATGGTTTGCACATCAACTGTGTGCTGGTGACCTCCTGAGAACAGTGTCAGCTTACCTGAGAATGGTTAGGGGAAGTTTGGGGAAAATTGGTGATAGATTTTTGGGGGGTTGATTTTTTTTTTTAATTTGTCAAAAAAAAAAACTTTTTTCCTAAATTCAGCATTTATCTCATTTAAAGTGATTAGGAGTTCCTAATAAGTTTACATAATAGTAGGGTGGCTTAACTTTAATGTGTAATTGTTTGGAATAAGATATAGTTATATTTACTACTTTTTTAAAATTTCCCAATATCGAGTATAATATAACCGAGTTTAGAGTAAGTGTGACCAGATTTTAAGTTTAGTGTTCTAGGGATATGGAGTCAACATAGCTGCAATCCCACACATCATTCAACAGTAATCTAGTAGCTATATCTAAATACACACATACAGAGAGAGAGACAGACAGACAGACAGACAGACTAGGAGAGGGGAAGGAGGAGACTGAGGATGAAATGGTGAAGTAGCCTACATGAGTGAGGGGGGTGACTTGGAGAGAGGGCAACCTGATGTCAGAGGACAGAATGGTATGGAGGCAATTTGTCTATGGCCATATCTGGCAACAGAATAACAGATATGTCCACATTATCATAAGCTTAAAAAAAAAAAAAAGGCACAAAACTGGCAACAAACTGGCCATTCTATTATACCATATGTAGTCTACAGAGCTCTGCTACTATATACAGAACAAAATTACTGACAGCTTATCATTATGTCACTAAAGTACAGTACTTTTTTTTTATCACAGTGATACCAAGTACAATACAGCAAAATTCTTCACAGAGACAAATATTAGGGAGGATCTTTTATCTGCCTTCAATAAACTTGTCAGTTTCCATATTCTTTCAATAGATAAGAGAGACAAGCTGAGGATATAACAGAAAATATTTGATCTACTATGATTTCCTCTGAAGCTTTCCAGGATGTTAAAAACTTTAGAGCTCTTACTCTGATCCTGACTATCATCAAACTCTTTATGCAGCTCAGGAATGAATTCCTTCATGTAAGGGCTACTGATTAATGAAAAATGCTAATATTTACAATCAAGTACTAATAAAGACAAAACAAAAAGCAAATGATAATGGTACATTCATACGACTAATATCAGCTAAATACAAAGTACTCTAACACTCTAAGGAATTGCTGAATATAGAGAATGAGTGTAATGTGAGTATAAGTGGCTGGGGAATGGCGGGGAGATGGAGGGATGTGAAAAGAGAGGAAGAAATCAGTACGATTGAAGTTGTGGAAGCAATGAAAAGTTAAAATGGGGAAAGCCCCAGGGATTGAAGGAGTGTGTAATGAAATGCTGAAGCATGGGGGACTGATAGTAGTAGAATGGATGTGGAAGATATGCACATCTAGGAGGAAGGTTGAGTCCCGAGGGATTGGTAGTGAAGTATAATTATTCTCTTGTACAAAGGAAAAGGGGAAAAAGAAGTGTGTGATAATCATAGTGTAGTATGAAAAGTAGCTATATGGCAGGATACTTACTGACAGAGTTAGGAAAATAACAGGAATTGGAGAAGAACTGGGAGGTTTTACGAAGGGAAGATGTTGTGCAGATCAGATGTCCATTCTTAGATCTTTTGTGGAAAAGTTTCTAGAGAAGGGAAAGTGCAGGTAGTTGTATGCAGCCTTCACGGATTTGGAGAAAGCATATTACAGGGTGGATAGAAAAGAATTGTGGAAAGTATTAAGAATATATGGAGTAGATGGGAAGTTACTGAATGCCATGAAGAGTATGTCTGAGGAGGCTAAGGCTGCAGTGCATGTGGCTAATAAACTGAGTGAATTTTTCTATTTGAAGGTTGGATTGAAACAGGGATGTGTCATGTCTCCATGGTTGTTAAATCTGTTAATGGATGGGGTTATAAAAGAGACACAAGGTAGGGCTGTGGATGTTGCAGTGGCCCTAATGAGAGAGGGCAGTGTTTGGAAACTCCCTGTACTGTTATTTGGAGATGATACTGTGTTGTTAAGTGAAGACGAAGGGAAGCTTCAAGGCTTGGTGGATGAGTCTGGGAGTGTGTAAGAAACGAAATCTAAAGGTGAATGTAGGGAAGAGTAAATTTATGGTCTTGGAAAGAAATAAAGTCAGTGAACGTACAGTGAGGCTGGATGAGGAGGAAATGGAAAATGTGAGTGGGTTTAAGTACTTGGGTAGAGAGTAAGGATAGAAGTTTAGTGGGTGGAGTGCTTGAAAGGGTACAACAAGGAAGAAAGGTTGCTGGCTCCTTGAAAGCAGTGATAAGAAACAGGGAAGTGAGCATGGAAGTGAAAAAGTTACTACATGACAGTTCAGTACAGTACTCTAACGTGTGGAAGTGAAGCTTGGACCTTGTTGGAGGGACAGAGGTCAAGAGTGAGAGCAGTGGAAATGAGTTATTTGAGAGGAGCATGTAGTCACATGGAAAGACAGAATGACAAATGAGGAAGTGAAGGAGCATTGTGGTGTGGATGTGGATGTGATAGGAAGTGTTAGAAGCAACACACTGAGGTGGTTTGGCCAAGTGGAGAGGATGGAGAGTGAGAGACTGATGAAGAGAATGTATGTGAGTGAGGAGGGAGGGGGAGGCCAAGGATGAGATGGAGGAATGGAATGGAGAGGTATATGAAAGAGGGGGGTGTGAGCTGGGAGCAGGGCAGTGAAATGGCAGGGGACAGGGCGACATGGAGGTGATTTATTTGTGGCCACCCCTTACGAGATTAAGGCGTCTGGTAATAGACGGATAGATAGATACACAATAAAATCATCAACTTAATCCAATTTTGCTTACTTATAACAAATAGGTGGGAAGGAACAAGAAATTATAAAAGTGAAATAAGTCAGTAACAGAAGCTAGTACAGTTCTAGCAAACGATCTTTTGCCAGATGCTTAAACCCAAGAGTTGATCCACGGTGGTCATAACAAATGCCTCACAGATACCCCATCTCCACCTCTCTGAACATTTACGGTAGGCCTATTTGGTTCCACTTTCAATGTCTTTTAACACAACTGTATGTATCAGCCTTGTTCACCTGATAGAGCTCTCCAGGCTACATGATCTCTGGCAACATCTCTGACGTCATTTCACAAAACCTCCACACTAATGCTCCTGCATCTTTTCACCTACCGGTACTTCTTATCTTACAATCCCTCCCCCTGCCCAAGCCACCTCAATCTAGTGAAATGGAAATAGATTGCAATAACCGGAACTGTTGTATAACAATAAGTTTTAATCAGACAATGAATGAAATGCAGTTAAACAACAATAATTATCATGATCATCAATGTAACTGTCCCCTCCACTGACAAGGGCTGGAAGGTATCCAATAATAGGAAGAGGAAGGTACAAAACTAGAACTATCACAGGAGGCCCAATAACATTAGGCCATACCTTTACCAACTCATCATTCAAACATCTAAAATTCTTAGCTCCACCTCACATGCTAACTGATTTACAGAAAATTTGCTTCACAATGCTTGTGTGACACAGCCATTCCATTTAGTGCCGGGTGAAAAGGGAGTGTAATGTCAGGTACATCTCCAAAAATGGCTACTGTAGTTCATCCATGTGCATCTACATGGCCTACTTACCAATAATATACTGCATTCATCCATTTCTCCCCTGTCATTCTTTTGCCTCCTAAACTTCCATACCCTGCTTACTCATAAATTCACACACATTACCCAATCACTTTCTTGTTCTTCCAAGCTTCCTCCAACCTTCAAATGAATGCATATGTACTGCACCCTTTTCAATTACTTGTTTACACCTGTACTCTATGTGAATTCATCATCTGCTCATAATCTCTACTCTTTCATCAACAACTTTCCTAACTCCACATTATGAACCTCTGCCTTTCCTATCTTATCCACTTAATGCAATCCACATACACTCCTTAACAGAACCATATCTATTGCTCTCACTCTTTGCTTTCAGTGCTCATGCCATTCCAAAGCCTCACACCCATCATTAATATACACACTGGTACATCTTCATGCCCTCTTGCATCCTCTATAGTTAGACCCACATTCTATATCAAGGCTCCTCTAGCACAGGCCCCCTTACTTCCTTTTGGCAATCACAATGAATAAATGCAGAGGAACAAGGAATAAAACAGACAATGAACAATGAGGAATGATTCAGTTACTACAAGAGAAAATAAATGAATACAGAAAGACAGGGAATGCCATCAATAAATAATGACCTCTGTACCAAGAGCTGAATGAATACAAAGATAAACTGCAGGAACTTTAAAGTTTAAATGTTACAACTTACTCAACAGCTACAGCCTGCACAACCAAGCACCACTCATCTCTCCCATACAAAAACTCCACCTTATTCACTACTATTTATACTTTTTTATTCATATGCTGACCTCCTGCTCATCCCATGCAATCATCCAAATGAATGGAACCCTGACCCACCCCAGTATATAGCACATTGTATGCTGATGGTGTGACATTTCATTCATATAAATATCCTTAAGCTTCTGTTAATTTCCCAAAATAAGAGTTATTAACGTTTGACATCGTTGTGTTTATGAGATATTTGAATAAACAAGACACTATCATACTAGCAGAGTGGAGTGAATCATCTGACAACAAAAACACCATGATCTTCCCACGCTTCAAAATCTCCATATTTAAGCCTTATTCATATATAATGCATTATATGTTCGATGCTTTTGGATATTATAGCGAACTTACCTAACTTTAAGCTTGACATAGTTATAACATTCCTCCGTAATTCACTGAAAACCGCACAGCTTAATACATGTCACTACGAGATGTTTGGGTAATATGATAGACACCGTAACCCTAGCAGACACAATTTATGACCACCCGCAGACGGAATTTAAGACTACAAACTCACTCCCAAAGCTATTAAAATGTAATACTGAACCTATTTAGTGCATTTGATGTTCCTTTGTTTTTAAAATCTTCCATCGATATTTGAGGGTATATTTACCTTATAACAACTTGATTGCCACTGGAAGCAGATGTTCCCCTACTTCTCATAATCAATAATAATATATATGTAATTATGTATTTCTTTGACATATGTTCATAGGAATGTCACATATAAATAAACAGAAAGCGCAAAAGTTTATGCATTCTTATACTGGGAATTAAAAGCTCCGATTGAACTGTAATACGGTATATTACTGAATCACCTGCTAATGGATGGTTCACATAAGTTCCTTGTATGAATACACTTGTAAATGTTGACAAAAATTTCACAAATTACTTAGAGGTAAACTTGAACGCTCAATGTGATTTAGAGAACGGACCCATTTTCTTTCGTGCTAAAACTATAAGTAAAACAAGGTATTTGATTTTAAGGATCGGATGTTGTACATAAAAGTTGTAACTATATTCAGGGGATCTGTGTAGAATCCAAGAGGTTTATAAAATGTAAACATTATCGACAACTTGAGGTCTTATAGCTACAGAGGAAAGCTGGAGGCTGGAAGTGTTGAGGAAGTGGATTACAAAATACAGTTACTGGTGCTTCATTGGAGACATACGCAAGAGCTACTGGGACGACGTAAGTAGATATATGGCTATATATTTGAAATTATGTATAGAACAGTAGCTTTCTGTCAGGAATTTTATCGATAAAAAGGCAAGTATTGAAGTTGGTCCCAGTAGCAACAGGCTATTGTATTAACGGATTAGCTATAAGTTTGAAGGTAAAACTGACGTCTGTAATGTACTGGGAGAAGGCAGGGGGATTGATTTCATACCGCTTTATATTACAGTATAACCAGATGATTGCCTTATTGAATAATTAAGCGTTTCTTCATTTATAATTTGATGGTGAGTTTCATGGTCACAGTGTAGCAGATATTCTTTGGTGTTTTTGGAGAAATCGTAGTTGTGGTTGCCACATAACTGCAAAGAAGTGACACTGTTTTATAACAGAAATTTAGATGAGTATTTGAATCTCATGAAAGGCAGTATTCAGTTATTCGGATTGGTCCTTTTTTTCTCTCTCTCTTGATACTGGGAGAAGGAGGGGTGTGGGAAGAGAGGAAGAAATCATTAGGATGGAAGTTGTGGAAGCACTAAAGAAAATTAAAATGAGGAAAGCCCCAGGAATTGATGGAGTGTGTGGTGAAATGCTGAAGTATGGGAGAGAGATAGTACAGTAATAGAATGGATGTGGAAGGCGTGCAGATTGGCCTGGAAGGAAGGTAGAGTCCCGGAGGATTGGAAGTCAGGTATAATTATTCCCCTGTACAAAGGAAAAGAGGAAAAAGCAGTGTGTGGTAATCATAGGGCATTTGCCTTCTTAGTGTAATAGGAAAAGTATATGGTAGGATACTGACAGAGTTAGGGAAATAACAGAGGAATTAGAGAACAAGGAGGTTTTAGGAAGGGAAGAGGTTGTGTGGATCAGATATTCATTTTTAGATCTTTAATGGAAAAGTTTCTAGAGAAGGGAAAGAAATTGTATGCAGCCTTCATGGATTTGGAGAAAGCATATAACAGGGTGGATAGACAAGGATTGTGGAAGGTATTAAGAATATATAGAGTGGATGGGAAGTTGTTGAAGGGCCATGAAGAGTACGTATGAGGGTGCAAAGGCTGCAGTGCGTGTGGATGGTGAACTGAGTGAATTTTTCCATTTGAAGGTTGGATTGAAACAAGGATGTGTCATGTCTCCATGGTTGTTCAATCTGTATATGGATGGGGTTATAAAAGAGATACAAGGTAGAGCAGTGGATGTTGGGGAGGCCCTAGTGAGAGAGGGCAGTGTTTGGAAACTCCCTGTACTGTTATTTGCTGATGATACTGTGTTGTTAAGTGATGACGCAGGGGAGTTGCAAGGCTAGGTAGATGAGTTTGGGAGAGTGTGTAAGAAACGAAATCTGAAGATGAATGTAGGGAAGGGTAAAGTGATGGTCTTCGAGAGAGGTGAAGTCAGTGAATGTACAGTGAGATTGGATGGGGAGGATATGGAGAATGTGAGTGCGTTTAAGTACTTGGGTAGTGTGATGAGTAAGGATGGAAGTTTAGAGGGTGAAGTGCTTGAAAGGGTGCAGCAGGGAAGAAAGGTTGCTGGTTCCTTGAAAGCAGTGATAATAAACAGAGAAGTGAGCATGGAAGTGAAAAAGCTGCTACATGACAGTATTGTGATACCAGCCAAGGTGCAGTAAGGTGGAGCGGCCTGACCTTCCAACAAAGGTGTCTCCAGTTCAACCCTAAAGTAATCCTGGCTCTTTTTTTCCCCCCTGGGGGTAGAGGGTTTTTCAAGAATTCTCCCCCAGTATCCCTGCTTGTTGTAAGAAGCGACTAAAAGGGTTGGTGGTGGGTTAGTGCCCCACCCCGTAAAAACAACTAACTAAAAATACAAACAAGAAGCTTCGGACCAGGACTGACCAAAAGTTGACGAAAAAGGACTGGACCAAGGACGTGGTAAAGATTTCAACATGGAATGTAAGGGATATGAATGATGAGGTGAAAGAGAGAGAAATTGTACAGGTGCTTGAGAGTGCGAAAGTGGATATATGTGGAATAACTGAAACTAAATGGCGAGGTGAAAGTGTGAGAGAATGGGAGTATGGATGGGGTATATGCACGCGAGTGGGTGAGAATGAGAGGGCGAAAGAGGGAGTGTGTATTGCTGTGAGCAACAGATGGAAGGAGAATGTAAGAGAGTATGGATCAGTTGGGTCAAGGATTGTGTGAGTAAGAGTGAAAGTTGGACTACAAATGTGGGCAATTGTGTGAATGTATCCGCCAACGCAAGATCGTGTAAATAGAGTGAGAGAAGAGTTCTGGACAAATGTGGAAGCCTGCTTGGAAAAGTTTGAAAGGAATGAGAGAGTGTTTCTGATTGGAGATATGAATGAAAAAGTAGGGAATGAGAAGGTGGATGGAGTGGTTGGTGAGTGGGGTGTGCCTGCAGAGATGGATGAGAATGGCAGTGCTTTAGTGGACATTTGTGCAGGGAGGGGGTTGGTGTTAGCTAATACCCTCTTCAGGCACAAAATGATCCACAGATATACATGGCGAGTGGTGAGAAGGGTGGACGGTGGAATGAATGAACGGAAGGCAATGATTGACTATGTGTGTGTGGATGAAAGGATGAGAAGATGTGTAATGGATGCAAGAGTATATAGAGGTTGGGGGAGTGGACTTTCTGACCACCACTTGGTGGTGGCCAGAATCAGAATCCAAACAAGATGGAGGAAAAGAAGGGAAGGACAGGAGGAAGTATTTGTTACAAGGAGGGTAGAAAAGCTACAAGAGGATGGAATAAAGGCTGAATATAAAAGGGAAGTGGAGGAGCGATTGGGTAAATATAGATTGGAGCAGATGGGGGACATGGAAGGTGTGTG
>JAGKTI010037983.1:549-10800 GCA_018397915.1 Birgus latro | reverse complement strand
GTGGAGTGGGTCAAGTGGGTCTCTGTACCTTCTTTCTCGACGTAATTGGCGATCATGTATGTATGCAGCCACTAATTCCATCCTGCTAATCACTACGAGTAGGCAGCCTACGCCCGAGAGCTCACTCAGCTATTCTTTGATCACAGGGAATTCACTGTTTGTACGAGTATAAATGGTGCTGAAAGACTGTTGCTGCTAAATATATAATCCACAATGTCAAAGTTGATGAACTCGCTTTGAGGCACAATAGTTTTTTTTTTTTTTTTTTTAGAGAGCAGAAGGCTTCCATACAAGTCACGCTATTGATGTTTATCGACGCTCTTTCCGGGTTATGTTTCGCTACGACACCCTCCGAGGGTGTCATAAGATAGACAGTATGTGATGACGTGACGTCACAAGATGGCGTCGGAAATGTTTTGAGTATCGACGGAGGTGGCAGTTATGACATCCACGGGCGAGATATGACTGTCATAGCGAGATACAACAGTCGTAAGTGTTTTGAGTATCCGGCCCCAGGTAGATCTTTTTCACAAATATATCAGCTTTAAAGCATGACGGCGTCCCTCTCCGTCCACCACAAATATGTGCAGCCAAATTGGGACAAGGGTACCCTGCCCTGGGATACGCCTGAAAATTCTATCACCCCGTTCTCGAAATATCACATGATATTATACACATTTACCCACACCAAAATATTCCCCACAACGTCCGAAATTGCTTAAGTACTTAACATCAGCGTTAAATGGACAAAAACAGGGATACGCGTCTAAAAATACGAGCTATACTTACTCCCTACCATGGCGTCGACGGCACAAGCGACGAGGACTTGAAAATATAGGGGACGAGTACAACAATATATCCAATCGCTTAACTATACATAAATAATTATTCGGAAAAATTCTATCAATCTTTTCAGCTAATTCTTTATGCAATATATTAGTTATATAATGTACGGGTAGATTTGTAATTAGCACAAGATTCACCCCCTGCCTGCCACTGGAGTCACTAAATGGTGGTAGCGAGCGTGTGCCTTACAGTCGCCATATTGAAACACATGTACTCCTCGTCTACATTATCATTATTGCTTTCTCTGTCAGTGCTGCTTCTGTGTATACATATATATCATAATACAAAAATATATTCATAGATTAGGATATATTCTGCCTAGCTCTACAAATTATATGGGGGTACATTTAGCCAAGAGAAGGAGTAAACAACGTCTTAGCTTGCTTCACTGCAGAACTTACCATTCAAGACATTGAAAAATATATTGAAACTATTTTGCCATGTACTGTACATATTCAAGGAAATTTGGGTAACCAGTGATTTCATGAAATCCGTAAAGAATTCGTGAAATGAGTTTAGATTACGATGCGTTAATTAAAATTAATTTAGGCTGCGGTTTGATTAGGCTGGGATAATCTAGGGGGTCAGATAAGGTAAGGTTAGTTAGGGTAGATTAGGTTTGGTTAATTTATATGAATGGTATGTTTTTGTTAAGCGATCATCTAAATTAACCTAGATTATTCCAGCCTAACCTAACCGCAGCCTATATTGACCTAATCAACCCCGCCTAATTTAAACTCATTTCATGAATTCCCCAGGGATTGCATTAAATCACTGGTTACGCAAGTCCTGTAACATATCAGCACATTGTATAAAGTGTCTATCCACCAATCCATCTATTTATCCATATCTATCTATCTATAAGTATTTGTCTATCTATATAGATCTATATATACATAAACCAGTGATACTGAAACACTGAACTGTGTATTGCAACTCTCTCTCTCTCTCTCTCTCTCTCTCTCTCTCTCTCTCTCTCTCTCTCCCTCTCGCCCTGTTGCCCTCCCTTACCACATACCCACTTCACCCCATCCCTCCATTTCTTCCTCGCGCTCCCCCACCTCCTTCCTTCCCGTCCACCTCACTCACATACATTCCTAGTTAGTCTTTCACTCTCCATCCTCTCCACACGGCCTATTTTTCCATGGTCTGGTTGTTTTCACCTGACAAAATCTGTATATAATTCCTTTTCAGTTTGGTGCTGGAGAGGGACGCCTTCACGTGGTGGCACTGATATAGCTGGTCGGGTCCACTGCCGGGTTATACAAACGTCCCTCAACTCCCTCCCTATCGCCCCAGAAAGAGAATGGTGGACTGCAAGAGGGCTGCTTCACCCTGCATTCCATTTCAGATGTACTAGGGGTTACTACTACTACTACTGCTACTTGTACTGCCATAACTACTATTACTTCTCCGACTACTACCCCTGCTGCTGCTGCTGCTGCTGCTGCTATTCACTTCAGCTGATGGCCAAGTGTAGTCAGATTTAAAGCTTGACTAGTATTCAAGGACAGTCAGTTGTCCTTCATAACCGCTACTCATCGTATATCCTGCAACCACCACTTAGTATTAAAGGTGTGGGGGTTTACCCAGTCCCGTCAGATGAAAACACACAAGCTAGACTCATAAATAGGTTAAGCCCATCAATCTCATGACATATTTCGTATTGTATCGTTCGTACTGTATCGTCTATAAAGGCTCCAGTATGCTTGCTTGTGTCGGCCTTGGTCACCCACGCTCTCCACGTTGCTCGATCTCTGCCAGCCTCTCTATTCAGCCCTTTATCCTTGAGGCTGCACTCTATGACCTCGTCCCAGGTCTCTTTCGGTCTGTCTGCCCCCGACGTTCACACTTCTCACTTTCCACGCCAAGTTGTAATCTTCCATCCTCTTCACATGCCAAAACCATCTCAACCTACCCCTCGTTATCACAACACCAATACACTCCAGTCTCATCCTTCCTCCCAAACCACCTCAATCTACCCCTCCTCATCACAACACCGATACACTCCAGTCCCATCCTTCCTCCCAAACCATCTCAATCTACCCCTCCTCATCACAACACCAATACTCTCCAGTCCCATCCTTCCTCCCAAACCATCTCAGTCTGCCCCTTCTCATCACAACGCCAATACTCTCCAGTCCCATCCTTCCTCCCAAACCATCTCAATCTATCCCTCCTTATTACAAAACCAATACTCTCCGGTCCCATCCTTCCTCGCAACTCTTCCGTCGTAAACCTAGCCTCCCCAGGCCTCGCATTCAAGGACACACTGCGCATCCACCAAATCACTGTCATTTCTGTACATCTGAGTCTATGAATATCCTCTTCCTGTACTCCCCTTTCGCTACCACATATCATTACGCTCCTAACACCGCAAACCAGCACTAAACGTTTTTAACAACACTGTCCATTGTCGTGGGTAACAACAAGGCTATTTACCATATTTAAGCGTGACTCACGAGCGAATGTGATCATTTTATCTAAGTTATATGACATGGTTCTATGTCCTTGGCTAAACACATGCTATTGCCTTTAGCGTGAGCAGGCTGGCAGTCAGTTTGAGGGAGGTATTCTGGACTTCTGGTACGGTTAGGAGGCTTACTAACACCTCCGGTATGGTCAGGAAGCTTATTAACACCTCTGGTACGGTCAGGAAGCTTACTAACACCTCTGGTACGGTTAGGAAGCTTACTAACACCTCTGGTACGGTCAGGAAGCTTACTAACACCTCCGGTACGGTCAGGAAGCTTATTAACACCTCCGGTACAGTTAGGAAGCTTATTAACACCTCCGGTACGGTTAGGAAGCTTATTAACACCTCTGGTACAGTCAGGAAGCTTACTAACACCTCTGCTACGGTCAGGAGGTTTATTAACACCTCTGGTACGGTCAGGAGGCTTATTAACACCTCTTTTTTACCGATTTATTTCTGCTTGAAACGGTACAACAAGAAGCAAAGGTTGCTGGTTCTTTGAAAGTAGTGATAAGAAACAAGGAAGTAAAAAAGTCGCTGCATGACAGACATGATACCAACTCTACCGTTTCGAAATGAACCTTGAACCCTGTTGGAGGGACAGAAGTAAAGAATGAGGCCAGTGGAAATGAGTTATTTGAGAGGAGCATGTGCAGTAAGGTGGCGAGAGAGACTGGCAAATGAGGAAGTGAAGGAGCATTGTGGTGTTGGTGTGGATGTGGTAGAAAGCGTTAGGAGAAACACACTGGGGTGGTTTGGCCATGTGGAGAGGATGGAGAGCGAGAGACTAAGGAGGAGAGTGTATGTGACTGAGGTGGAGGCAGGGAGGGATAGGGGGAGGCCAAGGATGAGATAAGGGATGGAGTGGAGAGGTATATGAGAGAGGGAGGTGTGATCTGAGAGCCAGCCAGTGAAGTGGCGTTGAACAGGGTGACATGGAGGCAGTTGTTTGTGGCCACCCTTTATCGGATTGAGGCATCTGGCAATAGACAGATAGACCTATGTCGATGCTGAAAAGACAAAAGAAGCAAGCCAAGAGATATTAATGTGTAGTTTGAAAAATAAATCGTTAAAGAAAAGGTGTTTGGGAGCCTGTTTACCAAATGAAAACAAGGGCCCAGGTGAGGGACTGGAAGCTGGAGGTAGTGCCCCTGTGCTGACCCTCTTGTTGTATGTCACACAAAAAGTGGGCGAGCCAGGGAATGAGGCTCGCTGTGGCACTAATGTTCATTGCTTTGTTGACTACTGTGGCGGGGTTAATGAGGTCCAATGCCCTTGTGAAGTCAATGAAAGTGGCTGCAACGGAAGCTTTTCTCTCTTCTTAGCTGGTGTAAATGAAGTCTAGCAGGCTGATTAGGCAGTGGGGGGTTGAGGATGGCTTCATGCGGCCAAACTGCTGTATATCTGTGTTTGGTGTTGTCCTTCATGCACTCAGCAATAAAGTGTGTGTGAGTGAGGTGTTTGGAGCGAGAGGCAGGGGCAGACCGAGGATGAGATGGAGGGATGGAGTGGAGAGGTATGTGAGAGGGAGGGATGAAAGTTTGGGGGGGAGGGCAGCGAAATGGTAGGGGACAGGGCTACATGAGGGTGATTTGTTTGTGGCTACCCCATACAGGATTAAGGCCTCTGGATATAGATAGATTTATAAACAGATAGACAAATAGACAGATAGATGTCCTCGTAGGTGGGAAAATGAAGGTGGAGCTGAGCCTGGAGATCTGAAGTGTCTATTGAATTGAGACGTCCGCAGGTGATGAGTTTTGAGGAGGGGTTCGTAGGTGTGTAGTGTGTATCAGATGATGCAGCAACAGATCCTTAGTGGCAGCTACAGGTGGGTGATATACCACACAGCACATAAACAAGGCGGCCTGGCCAGGGTGCTGTGGCAAGGCAAAACCCACCCACAAAACCTCCACATCAGCTGCAACTGTGATACGCAAAGGGGATGGCTGTGGCGCCAACTGCAAAACAACATCATTTTCTCTTCTATCATATTCTACAAAGTCTCCCCTTTATAATGGCATAAGAACAACTCTGAAAATACAATTATGTCGGTGAAATACGAACAGGAAAGTAAAAGACTCAAGTGCACTTATGTGCTCTTTCAGTTCTTACTGGTCAGAATTATTTTATTTTATGGAATACCACTTTCATTTACCTTTCATCGCTGAAAGAAAGAGACAGTACATGAAATTCTTGTTACCTGAACTGTAATACTGTATACTTTCTAAAACAACTTATCTTTATTAACAAAAGATATTTCATAGCAATCAATTTTTTGGCTAAACAGTAAACTAGTTTCAGTTATAGGCGGGTACAGTATCACCATTCACACAGCTCACCTCTCCCTCTCTTATGAATACATTGCTTCTCCTTCAACCCCTTCACTACAGTACTAGAATATCTTCTATTCCAATTTTGTAGTTGTTCGCATGATTCTTCAGACATGAGGCATTAGCTACAGTCTTCAGTAACTCCTTCATTAAGAGCAGAGCAATGCCAGGTTAAGGAGAACAGTTTGGCAGTACCCAGGTTAAGTGCACTGCCCATCAGCAGTACCTTACTTCAACGCTTTCCATCAGTGTTGTCCTCATACCACAATACTCGTATATTCTTATGAGCCTTGCACTGGTAGGCTAAGTAATATACTGTTAGGCTATCCAAAATACCTGTACACAAATACTCTGGTAGGCTAACAAAAAAGTCAGAGACATCAATCAGGCTTACCGTGGTTGGACAGTGGTAGCAGAACTGCGTCATTCTTTAACCCTACATGGCCTTTTGGTAGTGGAAGGCCGAGCAGCTCATACCGAAGATTTCTCTGAAATGCAGTATCTTCGAAGTGTAGACTGCATATCCGTGCCGTGCTTGGATCAGTTCTGTCACCTCTCTTGCAGAGATGAACCCACTTGCTTCTTATATCATCAATTTTGGGGAAATGGTGGAAAGTAATGGATTTTTTTTTTTTTTTTGTGTGTGGCTGGAGTTACAGCCAAACACCGCACAATGACTCGGCATACTTCACTGTAACTGTTCCCAGTGGAGACCAAATCAAATGTCTACTAGAGTGACGATGAACTTCCCGCCTTCATCTTTTTCATTTGAAACGTTACAATCCATTTATTTTTTTCAGTTTACATGGCCAAAAACGTTTTAATTTGAAAAAACGGAAGTGAAATGGCAGTATCTTTTTTTTTTTTTTTTTACTATCAGTCCTCTAATTTTATATGTACTGTACGTCAAAATTTTGGTAAAACTCATCGTGCACCGTCTGATTCTCATCGCACTGTAATACAGTACTATTATTTTTGTCTGCTAAGCCCATTAATTTAAATACCACATGTTATAGCTATTATAAATACAATCCGCCAGTATCACGTTAATAACTCATATAACTCAAGAACTAAAACATTTGCTTAATAAATTGGTATGTAAATATATGACGGGGAATCGTCCAGGTGGGGAATTGTATTGTTTTTGTTGTGACTGGACGGGGAATTGTCGGAACCTACTTTTTTTTTTTCATCAAGGAATTTCAAATTAGATAAGTTAGCTAAAATAGCCTTCGTTAACCCCATAAGCTGCTGGGTACTTCCCATGGCTGAAAAAAAAATCGTTTGGACATTTAAAGACTGAAGCTGCCTATTTCGAAATGTTTAATCGGCAGTGCAGGCGACTTGATTCACCTTTGCCTCTAGACTTGTCTTCACACTCCCACTGCTATTGTTTTCACGCTAACAGACACTATTTAACTGCAGTCAGCTATCGTCCTCAGCGAGACTGAGTGCGAAGTATTCAATTAGTTACTGAGGGAGTGAGGGGCACTACACTAACTTTCAATCTCTGGACTCCCCATTGCTGTTGTTTCTTCAAGCTACCAACCACTATTTGACTGCAGTCAGTTATCATGCTGAGCGAGACTGGGTGCAAGGTATGCAATTAGTTATTGAGGGATTGCAGGGTACGACTCAGGGTCGTCCACAGCTCCTATGTCTCCATGTGGCTGGCAGCACCTCGCCACAGTAAAGGTGCGTCTCCACCCAGTTAACCACAGTAACCGCCACTTCACCCTGATATCTGGTTATTTGGTTAGCACCCAACATTGCAAATGGTTTTCTGAGTTACAGGAAACAATTTGACTTGTCACCCAGTGTAGTACAACCTGAAGTGGAAAGAAAAGTAAAAAACAGTGACAGGAAGGATGGGAGAAATAGGAAGAGAGGACAGACGCAGAAAAAGAATCATAGACCTGGAGAAGTAGACAGCACTACATCAAGTGAGCGGATGTTGGGCGCCCCGACTTACCACCTTCTTTATTCCTATCTCCGGACGATTTTACTCAGATTTGGAGAAATTTTGAACTGGAGGGGTTAGATATAGCCTTAACGGTTTTATTAGTCTCAAGCTAAGAAAAACAATCGTCTGGTATCAACAAGAACGAAAAGCCACTGAATGCTATTGGCACCGCGATTTATAAGTCAGGATCTGTAATGTCTCGGCAACCAAAGACACTTTTGATGTCCCTAGACCAGTGGTACTCAACTGGCGGACCGCGGTCCAAATCCGGATCGCAGTGAGCTTTTGTGTGGACCCAAGCACACTAGCTGCTAGAAGAATGGTACATTCAATGATTTTTTTCCCCCCAGAGAAATGACTTCTGTAATTTATTTTCAACATTTTTAGCCAAAAAATCCATGTTGCTTGAAATAAATTGTAATGTGCGGAACGCTCTTATTTGTTTCTCAATACCACATTGTGAATTAAGACTATCATCCGGACCCTTGCTATGGACCTTCACACATAGTAGTTGAGTACCTCTGCCCTAGACGATTTTCAGGAAGTACCTTTATCAGTGAGAGGTTTAATAAAGGCTAATCTCTCACCTCCAAAGTGGAAAATACTCATGAGCTTAAAGAGTTCCATACAACAGACATGAGGGTGAATGAAGGCTATATCCAGCCCTTCAGATACGAAAACTCTCTCTCCAAAATTAATATACATTCAGCAAAATGGATAATAGACAGGTAGTAGCAATGACACAACAGAAACGACAATGTTACTGAAGTTGAGATGAGATGAAGTTGGCAGCGACCGCCGGCATCTCGGTTCACCTGCCCTCCTCGGCCCATGCAAGGCGCGGAGGACACAGTTGGGTTCGCGCCTTTGGGAAGTGAGGGTGCGTGACGCCTGTGCTCCTCGAATCCTACCCCATACGTAACTCTTGCTCGCTTTACTAACCTTCAAAACGACGCAAGATGTGACGATAATTGAGCCGTTGTGGATTATCTGCTGTCATCGGTGGAGAAAAGGCAGAGATCTTCGGTGTAGTGAGTGATTTTACCTGGTGTCTTGCTAGGTGAGGGGTTGAACGCGCCCCAGATGCTAAAAAGTCACCCCCGCTCGTCCCCTTGGCCAACACGCCCACCTGTTCCATGCCCACTGTTAAAGCATCGGGAAATTGATTACACTGAGAATCGTTTTAAAAGAAGTTTGAAACACTCGAAAAAATCCTAAGATAATTAGTTTGTCATTATTCCGAGTACGCTGAAGAAAGATAGCTACGCCAGTGTTGTGTAATCGGTAATACGAGAGATAACGAATGTGTGTAATCAAACTGGCCAATGGAAACCAGTGAGTGTAAAACCAAAATTACTGAGTGACTGTAACCGTCAAAAAAAAAAAAAAATACATCCAACTTTACAACTTCGGTAATAGTGTGTGTTTGCCAGTGTTTTTAAATACTGAATTGCAGTCTTACACTTAGAACCTGAAGCTAGAAGACAAGAAACAAAAAAATTGAAAATCCGTTAAACTAAGGAGACAAACGGAAAACGAAATTATATAATAAGCATCAGCCAACGAAAGTGAAAAAAAGAAAAAAAAACGAATAATTAAAGATTTGGGAACATACGAGTGAAACAGATAGAAACAGAAACGGAAAAAGAAAGGTAAATTTGAAAATGTCAGTGGGTGGCGCGGCAAGAAGCATGTGGTGGGGACGTTAACAGGTGGTGGGGAGGAGGAACAGGGAACAGGGAGCAACAGGAACAGCAACAGGAGGAGCCATGCCGGGAACCACTATCCCCGTTGACAGGTTCCATCATTACAAGCGCCCTGGATCGCGCAGGTCACGTGTCAACTACAATTACAAGGTTAGTGTGGGTCATGTCAGGTCACAGGCTTATTGTATGTATTCATGGACCCGTATTTTCCCTAGCACTTCTTCCTTAGCGATTTATTTTTGGATCTATCTGGTGAAGGTCCTTGTGTGCGTTGTTTATGCAGCGTGGTGAGGTTTGAAGGATTTACATAACGCAGAATAGGAGAGTAAGTAATTAGCAAAATAAATCACTTGAGAATAGGTGTTAGGGGAAAAACTGGCCTAGGATGACGGAACATGGCGGCTGCTTTTCTGTCCTTAGAGTCGTTAATTTCCAGTAACCGACACATCATTTTGCCTCATCTGCAGCGTTTGCTATAGTGTGTGTGTGTGTGTGTGTGTGTGTGTGTGTGTGTGTGTGTGTGTCCATTAGTCATTCTGTTTAGAGAGAGAGAGAGAGAGTACTTTCAGTGGTGACAATGCAGGCAGTGGAAGGTCATGCAGTGTTCATGCTTTGACCTCTTGATAATTGGACACCACTTAATTCACCACTTTACCTACAACTCTCTCTCTCTCTCTCTCTCTCTCTCTCTCTCTCTCTCTCTCACACACACACACACACACACACACACACACACACACACACACACCTAACAGCTATACCTTCTCTAACACCGCCCACATTCTCTCTCTCTCTCTCTCTCTCTCTCTCTCTCTCTCTCTCTCTCTCTCTCTCTCTCTCTCTCTCTCTCTCTCTCTCTCTAACACAAAACCTAACTTTAACTCGTCCAGCACAACGAGCATAAAAAACAATTACCCTGCGATCAAA
>JAGKTI010037982.1:0-10800 GCA_018397915.1 Birgus latro | reverse complement strand
CTATCGTTGGAAACGGTTATTGTAACACGTATAATAAAAAAGGTAAAATACATCGTTTCTAATGGATGTACTCACACAACCAATAACCTGCCAGCTTTCAAAAACCTACGCCTCTCCTTTTCTCAGAAAAGGTCGAATAGGCATTAGAGGCTCCTTCTGAGTAAAAGAGAGAGAGAGAGAGAGAGAGAGAGAGAGAGAGAGAGAGAGAGAGAGAGAGAGAGAGAGAGAGAGAGAGAGATCCGGAGGTAACAGGAATAAAGTAAGAGACAATGTATGTAAGTAGTTAATACCTTCCGTATGGTAGCACTATTTTAGATGCAGGAGCGGCCCGATGGGTCTGTCATACCCTAAAGAACTTAATATACATTGTGTATCTAGCGAAGCCTCATATGCTGCTTCACTCTGCTCCACCGGGATTTCCATAAGCAAGATGCTACACTTTGGCAAAACCTGCTGCTTCTTCGTAGCTCCCTAATGATTTTCACGTGCAAAGTACTTTACTTCACGAAGCCTTATACTGTGAGGCAGTTTAGTAAAGCCCCATATGGTTCTGCATAGGTGTGGTACTTCTTTATTTGCTGCCATATTCGTGTTCTCCCAGGATATTTTTATTCATTTTATGGGGATTAAAAGGTTAGATACAGCCTGTCCTTCAGTGACCGCTGCACTATGGGATGGCCCCATATTTTGATGAAGTCATTATAATAAGATGTCTGTATTTTATGATTATGCCTTCATTAGTCTATTCTTGGCATCTGCAGACGACTTATTCAACTTAGGGAGACATCCAGAGGTGAAGGAGATTAGGATGGCTGTATCACACCCCTCCAGGTCGAATAACTATCCTAAGCAGTAGTGATAAGGCTGAAACAGAATGGACGAGGGGGAAGGCACGTCCTCAGTTTTGATAATGTTGACTATGATGAGAGTGTGCTCTCTCTCTCTCTCTCTCTCTCTCTCTCTCTCTCTCTCTCTCTCTCATGCATGCAGGCAGACGTTTGCAAGCGTGTTGGAACCTTTATAAAAGAAGGTAGGTTAACTGCACCTAATATTCGCAATACTTCTATAAATAACGATTAATAGTTGGAGGCTGCACATATCTTTGCTGCATCCCCCTGAGCTTTAAGAACACAGCCATAAGTATGTCTTGGTATAAGGAGTGGCAATGAAACGAGGCACTAGATTATTTGTGAGATATGTTTTGTTTTGGTACTAGAGTAGGTAGGTGTGGTGGCCACGTCATAGTGTGGCTAGGAGACCCAATTTCTCTCTGGCGACGCAGTTTTCTGTGCATGAATATCTGATGGTGATTTGAATATATAAATGTAAAACAGTTCTGCTAATGACCAAACTTTCTTCTCAGGTCGGGCCCTTGGCAATCTAGTGGGAGGCTTCTTAATAGCGCCTCTTGGCATTCGCATCACCTTTCAATTAGCGGCTGGGGTGTCGGCCGTCTTGTGCGTTTTGTACTTCCTGGCAAATAGATTGTTCTTCCGCAAGCAGCAGCAAGCACGCAGGAAAGCCAGAAAGTTGAACATGCTTGAGGATGTGGAGTGTGACGCTGCTGAGGAAATGAAGCACGAAGATAAAGACATAGAGCGTGGTGTTACTGAAAAGAGGAGAAAGGAAAATGCAGCTGTAGACTGTGATGTTGCACAGAACAAGGATGAATGCGCCAAAACTCGAAAAAACTTTCATGTGGAAAATAATGTAGCTGATAATGAGGATACAACTTACCCAAACAAAGCTAGCAAAGCTGGAGAAAACTGTATAGCTGGACTTAACAGGAAAGTTCTAAAAATCAAAGAAAATCCCACCAATAACGTTCATACTGGAGAGCATAAATCTAAGGCCAAAGGGTTTCATAATCCAGCATTTAAAGATGAATGATGCAAATCTGATCTGAGCTGAAGTTTAGTATCACAGGATCAGTTGATTAAAACACCATTTAGCGGTAAACGGCCTTTATTTCTAGGTAACGTTTCATCCACTTCAAGGCATCTTCAGTGTTATCTGAAGAAGATGAAAGCCATAAATGGGTGAAACGTTATCTATAAGAAAATAGTCTTTTAGATCTAAATTCCGCTTCAATCAATCTTCGGATCAGCGTTCCCCATCGTATCTATGAATTGTTTTTGCGGGAAAGACATGGAACTGTGAAAGCAAAATCTCCCTGTCTCTAGTTTAGATTAACATACAGTCTTACGGATCTGTGTCCTCTTGTAAATCTGACTTTGCAAATTGAATTTACTGTATGCTAGGTCGCCACACACCTTCACATGTTACCACTCGGGCTTTAATTCCATGAGTCCGTATTGAATAATACTATATACTAACTTATTACACACCTTCACATGTCACCACTTGAGCGCTACGAAAATCTTGTCCACATTGAATATTCTGTATACTTGGTCACCACACACCTTCATATGGCACCATTTAGGCTCTAAGATCATGCACTCCACACCGAATATACTGTGTACCATATCACCACACATTTTCACATGTTACCATTAAGGCACTAACACTGTGCAGTCCACACTTAATATACCTTATACTAAGACACCACACACTTTCATATGTCATTGCTTGGGCGCTGAAACTTTGGGGTCCACACTGAATATACTGTAAGCTAGGTTAAACTTTGGGGTCCACACTGAATATACTGTAAGCTAGGTAAAACTTTGGGATCCACACTGAATATACTGTAAGCTAGGTTAAACCTTGGGATCCACACTGAATATACTGTAAGCCAGGTTAAACTTTGGGGTCCACACTGAATATACTGTAAACTAGGTTACAACATACCTACACATGTCATCACTTGGGCTCTAATACCTTGAAATCCACACTAAATTTACTGTATACTAGGTCATCACATACCTTCACATGTCACCACATGGGCGTTATATAATACCTTGTAGCTCATACTGAATGTACTATATGCTTGGGTTATACATTACATGTGTTATAATATCAGCGGAGTTTTTATTGTGCCACGACGGTTGGTCCTGTGGAAAAGTTGATCCAATTAACCTGACGCATCTCTGTAATTATATTCTATAGTACTGATAACAGACGATTTCGTTTAGCTTCTGCAAGATGTCTGTACTGATGTGGATGTGACTGAAAGTACTAGGAGAAATATTCTGAGATGATTTGACCATATGTAAAGGATGGAGAATGCCTGACAGACTAGGAGAGTGTCTGTGAATGAGGTAGAGGGGGAAAAAATGGAGATGGAGACCAAGGACGAGGTGGAGGGAAGGAGTAGAGAGATATATGAGAGAGGGTTATCTGAGTTGGAGAAAACGCAGCCAAATGGCAGGGGACAGGGCGATGTGGAGGCGATTTGCTTATTGCTGCCACTTACGGGGTTAAGGCGCCTGGCTGTAGATAAATAGACAGAGGATATCCTCGGTCCGTAGAAAATAGAAATAATCTTTGCATACTTTCAGCTCGATGATGTCCATGCCATTTTACTGTGGCTAACACCAAACGACTCAGTCCACGTTAGTGAAATGTCTCCGGGCTGTGGGGCGTAGGGCGTTCATTAACCTCTGATGTCCGATGACGCCCTTTTCCATACTATATAGGGTATTCTGAGATTTGACGTACTAACTTCAAGAGGTGATTCTAGAGCTGATTTTAAGTAAGCAACGCTATATCAACACGGGATCAATTCTTAACCGTTATGGAGCTACAGTTACTTCTACATAATCATAATTCGTCCATAAGGTCATAAGTAATACCGGTAATTGTAGTTCAGTAACGCCTGAGAGTTGGACCAATACTATTATATAAATGAGTCAAAATCAGGCCCAGACTCACTTGAAATCACTGTCAAGTCCCTAAACACCTGTATTCTTGCTGCTGCCAGATATTTTACTCAGTTTGAGAGCTCTTCTGTAATGAAACAATAATGGAGGCTAAAACTAACTCCGCCAGTTCGAAAAGTCTCTGCTAAATTTAATGAAAGCGTCTGTAGCAGCCAGATGAAGATGGACAAATAAGTTATATGAATGGGTTAACTAAACTTAATTCCATCAAGGTGTTCCTCTGTGTAAGATATATCTGAGTAGCAAAAGAGTTTCTCAGTGGATGACTATTGTTTTAGTACTGTAGACTCTCCCTGTGCTTGGTGTGAGTCCCTTGTTTGCTAATGACATGACTGGCACTCATATTGTCCTGGGTTCGGTGGTGACAGTGACTCTTGCAACTAATCATATTGAAAAGTTACTTAAAGATCGGTATCCTGGTTTGAGTCCCGTCAGTAATGTATCTAGGTGTATGTCAGCAGGCGGTGCTGTGCAGTTTAATCATGCTAACACTGTTATTATTGATGCTGACCCAAGTGGTTCCGTTTGGAAATACAGTAACTTGATCTCAATGTTCTGATTAGTTTACAGGATACTATAATTAGTACTGGACGTAGTTACCTCTGAATGATGATGTTGGCATGACGCCTTCTTTTGCTCATGGTTTAGTTTCAAATGGCCATGTGATTCCTACCGAGCAAGTTCATTTAGAAGGAAATGGATGATTGTAAAAAAAAAAAAAAAAACAGGGTGAGGCAAAGGACTTGTCTGTCTCTTACTATTTGGATCCATCAGTGGCAACAGTGTGGCTGAAGATCAGAAAAACGGGGAAGAGTACAAGGGCTTGCCATCTCTGCCTATTTGGGTTCTAAGCTTTTAATTAAAAAAGAGAGAGAGAGAGAGAGAGAGAGGAAAAAAAAACGCTCCCGTGACTCCTTCTGATCAAGACTCGTGTGAAGTTTGATAGATAAGTGTCATAATCTTGAAATCTTGAGATGACACACGGTTATATGCGAGGATAGTTAGGGGTTAGGAAACTTTTAAGAATTAATGTCTCATTTTTATCGGCTGCTTTTGAAGGGATGTGTCGGCTTATTTTAATACCTGCCACAATTGCTAAATCGGAGTTAAGCATAACTAACTGATAAAACCATTCTCTTTACAGTCTATTCCGGCTGCAGAAAAGCCTATTAGTAAATCATAATCTGGACCTCTTCCAAGAATTCGTTGTTGACAAAATTATTTCTTACAATAAAGCATACAACAACCAGGTATCCATAAGTTATACTACATTAATGAACCACTTCTCAGAATGCGATAAAGGTCCCGAATACGTTCTTTCTCCACTATGGAATAGCTAAGTTATACAATCAGATAAGGGAGGTAACTTAATAGCGCCTGTTTTCCATCATGTAAGGAATGGATTAGACACTAAGCATTATCTGTCCAATCCTTGCCACCCACAATCGTAGGGTTCATATGAATGGGGGTGTCTGGAGAATGCGAAGGTTTTGGACATGAGGTTAAGTGCCTTTTTGTAGTTTTGAGGGATAGCTGATTAAATGACGAAATAAAGGTGCCAAGTTCAGTATATGCGGACAAATTGAAAGCTATGGTAATGACAGTAGGTGAGACTGCTTATAAAACCCTTTCTCAGGTGCTACGTAAAAAAAAAAAAAATCTGGTTGCCATGAGTGAGTTCTATCACCTGTGCACTGAATAGCTTTGAAAGTATAGTTTGAAGGTCTCGAATTGAACGGATCTTGAATCTGGCTTTCTTTTGTATTGTTTTTGCTTTTTCTTGGAAGGAACAGTATGCAGGCCTGTGGCCTTTGGTTCCTTCTTCCTTGCATTAAAAAAAAAAATGCAGTAGTGAAAACAAAGTGACGTCAAATATATCACAGGAACCCCAGATTAGCACGAGTTTAAATGTACCGGTATTGTCTGTGTGAATGGGATAAAGCCCTACTATTGTGAAGTGACGATGTGTGTTAGAATAAATCCATAGCCCCACGAAGAAGAGCAAAACTTTGACATGAGGTGGTGAGATGTCGGTTTAGGTAAGTACCTGTACTTGTAATTCTAATTTTGGCATCACATATTCGAAAACAGTAGGAACAAGACGCTATCGGGATGTTTCAGAAGTTTAGTCACCTTTTAAGAGTTGAGTCATAGCCTGCAGTTTTGAGAACACCATATGGAATTTCTGCTACAGACGACCATGATCATGCAAACATTCTATCCAAGAACCCTGGCCAAGAGGAAGATACAACCATGAACAAAAGTTCGCTGACACTTTTCTTCAAGCTGTGGCAATAGTTCAGCCATGAGCAAAATTCGCTGACACTTCTCTCCAGGCTGTGGCAATGGAGGGTGTTGTAAGAAAGGCTTTATGTGATACAAACATGGAGAACACAACAAAAGACTGTGAGAAGAAAGGATAATACCCGACGTTCAAAGAGGAATGACATTATGGATGTCGGGACACAATGCAATCCCTGTATTGTTGGTGAACTTCAATCATGAATGTACTATCGCATCCATTTCTAAGTAATACAGGGGGCAGTGTAATGGGGGTATTATGTGGTATCACTGTATTTGTTTACGTTTTGAACCTGCTGTGGTCGAATTACTCATATGGGCTTGTTCAAACAGACTAAACATGAGACGTCGAGAAATACATTAATTTCGAAAAGGGTCTCTGAAATGCCTTCCTCTGTAGTATTTAGAACTGGATGATGTTGCACTGAAGAAAGAGCTTTTACAAAATCTCATCAAACCGAGTGACATTGACAGAACATAATTCTGTGTGGCTGGTAAAGAAGCCCGATGAATCTCTTCGATCAGGTAGGCCTACTTGATGTTCGACTGGTGATGGAGACTTCTTTGGGAGGACACAATAAACGACATTGTGCGCTCTTTACCCGAATACTAATTGAAATTTTAGAATCAACCTTAAAATTGAGTTGGTCATGCTAGAATTACCAGTCTTATATGGTCATGAACAAAAAAAAGATTCCCTCCTGTTGCAGATCGAAACGTTCTATGTCGGTTCTTTAGAAAGGCAGGATATAAGAAATGTTTTTCACAAGATTTGTTAAGTATCTGCTCCCCAAACTCATCTCGTCAGCCGCAGATGAAAATCTGTGTGACATCTGAAAACACTACGTTTTTGCTAACTCCACTCCTGTGTAGATATTGCCAGATATTAGCAAGAGGTTTGTCATCCAACTTGGTGCTTGTGTTTTGGGTGTGAGTGCCAGCTAGCCAGGTTCATATGATGTAATTTCAGTCTATATTTTACCACAGTGTTAGCCCCTTGAATTTGGTGACTTATTTTGTATTGAATTCTTGGTATGTTCAGACAAGTTTTTTCTGTTTAGGAGTATTTTTCGCACTGGAAGGGTTCAATAAAGCCTTCTTTAACCCCTTAGTAAAGAGGTCCTTTCTAATGTCGAACAGAATCGCCTGTCGATAATGAGAAGGTAACAGAAAGTACATCATCAGAATAAAGGGGCTAAGTTGAAACCCCGTCAACGTGGGCATTTGACTGCTGAATGAAGTAGTGGGACTTGATGGCCCTGAAATAGTTTGCTTTGTTAAAAGGTGATTACTTACACTAACCACAGTCCTCTGTAGTTTGCGCGCGCACACACACACGCACATAAACACACACACACACACACACACACACACACACACACACAAACGGAATTAAGATAAGTTGCTTTTGAAGTGAGCTTCAGCATTGCAATGGTTCAGTGCAACATATTATGTGACAAAAATATGTTTGTTGAAAACATTCTAACGTGTATTGTGGAAAAAACTTCCCCTCAATGGTCATGAACTTTAAAAATATGGAGGGGTAGATATTACGAGTGTCTCTTATGATTTTCTATATGGAGGGTTACTTTCAGCTGATAAGTTTTGTATGTGTACCAGTAATTTGGGTATGTACAATACTGCAAAGTACATTTGGGGCATATACTTTGGGTATAACTCAGCTCAATTAGTGCTGGTAATAAAAGTATATACCACATGTGCTTTAGGTATAAATTTCAGCTCAAAGTATGTCTCGAGGCAGGTTATTTATGTGTTTCAGAATTATTATAGGTCCTGATTCCCCCTCACTGGGTTTGAGTTATCTAGGTTTAATATGCAAAACTATACTGTTTTCACTCTGACTTGGCCTAGATTTTCATCCCTTTACAGCTTATTTCATGTTGCTCAGTATCAGAATATGGAAGTACTACAGTTCTGCGTCTTTTCCATTGCACATCTTCGAGACTAACTTTTGTAGCTGTTAGAGTGTTGGTCCTCCTGGAAAGACTGTCAGGGAAGCTGCGATGGTCCTTCCAAAAATTTCACATTTGGGAGGCTCAGTTATTCCCACTTAATTCTTGTTCATGCTCATTGAATGGATCACATGGGACCTCCCAACCTGCCTGAATTTGTTGCACCACTCTCCCACTGGCCACCATTGAGTGAGGATGATGTTCTCTTTCTACTAACTACCCCACTTCCTCGACTGCCTAAGTGGGTGGGAAGTGTGCCCAGCTACCCAAGTGTAGCCACATACCACCCAGTTATACCTCTGACAGCAACTCGCTAGGGGCTGAGGCCTACCCAGTTATACCTCCTACAGCAACTCGCAAGGGGCTGAAGCCTACCCAGTTATACCTCTAACAGCAACTCGCAAGGGGCTGAGGCCTAAGTAACGAAAGAGAAAAAAAATAGAGCATGTATGACCATGTGTGCTGAATGTACGGGTGGCCTTTGTACGGGAAGGTGCTTCCATACCTACACACCTATGAATAAATGTCAGATAAGACTGCAAAGATGTTGAAGTATCCTGGTTTAGTATTTGCAATAACATAAGATTAGTGCAATTGTAATTGTGGAGACAATGTTGAGTGACATTGCAGTGCACTACATACTAGCAAAAGTTGTCCCAGATTCTTATAGTTTTATTAGACCAAAGATATATACTAACAGAGACAAACTGCATAACTAGTAAGTGCATAACCAGTAATAAATGAAGAACTAAAAAACGTCAATGCAACTATTTTTCCCTTCTGTGGCAGCTTACATAAATGTTACTTTAGTACTACGTAAGTGACTTTGCAGTAATAAGTGACAATAATAAGTGAAGAATTTAGTGAGAAAATGCAAAGATTATAAGGAAAATGTGCTGTCACCTCAGTTACTATTATGTTCACACAGCATATTTAGCACTAAGTGTACTGCTTGCGCTTTAGGTCTTGTAGGTTATATCCATACCACAGTAGTGAAACAACTGCTTTTTATAATTAGAAATAATTGAATAACTTGTTTTCTAGTTTTATAAAGCACGGAAGTCACTTCTTCCGACACAGAGTGTGGTAGCAACTTGTCGTGCTTCTTTGCACCTACCAGGGCGACCCTCGCTCGCCGATCGTCTCTTCTCGAACTAGTTCTCCCTCTGCCCAGGACAACCTGTGAACGTTCAATTTGTTTCAAGGATTAGTGGAAAGATTAAAGTTTTTGTGACTAAAATTTAAACTAGTTTTGGTTAAGAGTAAGTGGGTCAGAACAGGTCTATTGTTAGCATTCACCATTCACAGTGGAGGGATAGCAATTTTTGTTCAAGATAAAGTAAAATTATTATAGTGTTATTTTCTATTAACATTGTTTAATAGCAACATTACTTCTCTCTGTATAATATATTTTATATGTTTTGTAATAGTCAGTCAGTTTTTTTTGTGCTGCTTGATCCGAGTTTACCACGTCAGAAGTAAAAGTTAGGCTACGTCTTGGCAGGCAGTTAGCCGGTAATCTTCTCGCAGGTGTCCAGGAAGAGCAACGACAGATAAATAACTTTTTCTTCATCTTGTATGGGAGTTTGACAGAGTGTTTGTTATATTTAAATGTGGAATCAAGGGAATTAACTATACTGTACTTTAATCGATCTTATCTCAAAGCATCAAGGTAATGTTTTCTATGTATATAAAAATGTGTGTGCTGTACTTATTGTAGATGGTGAGTAATGAGTTTATTAAGCTTTTATGTAATCAGTTTATTTGTAGCCTGAGTAACTGATTACATTTTAGTGAATGCGTAATGAAAAATTCTCTTATAATACGTCCATTTAATCGACTTCAAAAAAATATTTATACCCCTTTTCTTTGACTTAGCCCAAATTTGCCATCTCTCCAGCATGAGCTTACGAGTTCCGCTATTACAACTTAAGTGTTTTTTCTCATTTCCACCTTCAGACCAACAAATAAAATCATGTTCAACTCAGCTGCTATTTCTTAAGCTCACTCCCGTTTCAGTAAAGAATAGTCCGCAACAAATCGACGTGATCTGAACGCCAATCTCTTAGACGGGATTTTATTATTTTCCGTGGATCCGTCTAACTTTTTAATACGTTTTGTGAGTTCAAGTAAAACGCAAAACCTGTAAATCTTATTAAAATTGGTCAAGTATTTTTTCCAGAAAAAATGTTGTATGGAAAAACTTATAAACAAAGTGGTGGTATTCTGATGATTTTTAAGCATCTTTGCTTTCGTCATAAATCCTAGAGAACTAGTCTCACTACTAATGAAACCAAATTATTTACGAGATGCCATGTACAGTATCACGGGGGAAGACGTGGAGAGGTGACACAGTGGATGCAACTTCGTCTGAGCATTTGCCGTAAAAGTAGCTATAGAATAATGTTAAGAGAGGCAACATTCCATCTAACTAGTAGGGGAGGTAGTTCATTTGTAATTGCTGGGTTATTAATTATTCTTATAATTTTGCTCTGAAACTGTACGTTTGTTCTGGTGCAACCTCTCCACATCCACTCCACAAGGGTGAGCAATGTTTCAGCTGTGAGCGCACATGACAACTGTATGTTATAGGTAACTGCTCGTCAGTACGAAGTTACAGATTCTGTACAGTATTTCAACTTACTCTGAAGCGGTTGACACTGGTGATCCAACATGAGGGGTCCAAC
>JAGKTI010037981.1:0-10800 GCA_018397915.1 Birgus latro | reverse complement strand
GTGTGTGTGTGTGTGTGTGTGTGTGTGTGTGTGTGTGTGTGTGTGTTGTGTACAACCAAGCTTAAACTAACCTCATCGAGGTCTAGGGCTGAAGGCTAAAATACCCAAGTCAAGTAAATTTAAGTGTAGACGATAAATCTACTTTCCTTCAAGGCATATTAAATGATCGAAACAAAGAAACTCCTGTCACATCGCAGGAATCAACCAGGCAGAGAAAAATGCGATACAGTCTTAAACCAACCGTGTCGAGTAATCCAAAACAATAAACAAACTTCGACCTTTATCATGTAAGCAGATAACTGCGGCAACACCGGTTCTATTTTAAGTACATTAAGGCAATACTACAAAAAGATAAGCTAATTACAGGGCAAACAGCGAAAGAAAATAAAAAAAGGACACAATCTTCACCCAGTCCCCTTATCAGAAACAGTAAACATACAGCCAACTCCGAGCGCGATCGTGAAAGCCAATAACTGCTGAAGAACCCGTTAAGTCTTCTAATTGGCCGGGGATCCAGCACGCACCATCCCCTTCCGAGATCTCGTTATGATGCTCGCCACAACGCTACAGGGAAGGGGAAAAAACTGAGGGGAATTAATATACTTTTCGAGGGGAAACGGTGGACTGGTAAGGGCATTTGGAGGGGTGGGATAGCTGGATGTTGGAGCGATGGTAAATGACAGGAATAAGTTGATTAGTGTCCGTAATTAGGGAGGGAATTACATCATGTCACTTTATTTCTCCGTGTTTCGTGATCCGGTTGCTGGATATGAAGGTTACGCAGCACTATTTATGTCTCATATGGAAGCTACACAGTAAAAAAATCCCTCAAACACCATGAAAGTTTAATAGCTAGTCTTGTTTCTCAGGTCTAAAATTTTTATATTAAAACTGATAAATCGGGTTAAAGTTAAATATTTATAATAATCTGATACATGCATTAGTCTAATTTAGAAACTGACCAGGTTGGTGAGCTTGCAAAAATGATTCAGTATGCTTTAGTATATTTACCAATTAAACACAGCTTCAATAAGTAGCAGTCGTAGATCAGCCTCGGTCTGTCTGGTCAAGCGGACCCGTCAATCGCATGCAGGCAATCGCCCCTGCAGGGCTAGCCTGTAAAGTGAACCGTTGTTCCCATGTGGAGAGCACCTCTCTCTGGCGAGGCGCAGGGAAGTGTGTGGAGGTTTGGTTCCAGAATGGACGCCACATAATATTATGTTTCTCCACTCAGTTAACAGGGTCACCATAGTAGACAACACATCACCCCGTTGTTTGGTTATACCACCCAGCATTGTAAATGGTTTTCTAGGTTACAGGAAACCATTAGACTCGTTACTCAGTGTAGAGTCACCTAAAGAAGAAGTAGGCAACACGATATCAAGTGAGTGGATGATGGTTGCCTCCACGTACCACTAGAGTCAGTAAGTAAACAGTAACTTATACACCAGTCTACGAAAGTAAACAAAAAATGTCTCCAGTAACGGAACTGCGTGACGAGTGTCTGTGTGTGCATGTCGGTAAACACAAGGGGCGCTGAAATAAGAGAAATGGAGTATGGGAGTGAAACTGGGGGCTGCACACAATTGGTCATAAAACAGTACTGGTTACACAACAGTGGTGAGGGAAGAACACGCAGCCTTCACAATACCCCACACCTTTTTTCACCCTCATCGCCACTACTACATCAGAAACTCACGATATTTACCACCACCACCATCACCACTTCTACTGCCACCATCACAACCACCACCATCACTGCTACCACCACAACTTCTACTGCCACATCCACTACACCATTCCCACCACACTCTTCTTCCCCCTTCACCATCACCACAATCACCACCACTTCTACCTTCTGGCCCTCACTATACCACCATTACTTCTTCCTCTGCTACCACCACCTTCACCACTATTACTTCTGCCTCTGCTATCACCACCTTTACCACCCTCTCCTCCTCCTTCACCAACAGCACCACCGCTACACCTTCAACTTTTACCGTCCGTACTGCGACCATCAGCCATAACAGTAGGAGTTACTACCATGGCTACTGCCAACACAAACACATCTATCACTACTTATACCGCTGCCATCACAGCCAGTACCACCACCACTACTACCGCAGTTACTACAGCTCTGTCATTTTCAGCGCCACTGACCTTCATTGCGGCCATCACTCTCACCATCAGTTCAACCACCATCAGTTCAACCACCATCTATTACGGTCACTTTTACCACAGGCATTACCACTACTTCTAGGAGATTAGGTGTGCTAAGCCGACACTGCTTTCTTTATCTCTGTGCAGCTGTTGTGTTTGTACAGGGGTCTTACTCGCCCCTGTATGGAGTGTGGGGGAGTTTCTCACATACTGCTCCAGTAAACAGGGTGGAATCTAAGGCTTTTCGTATCGTCAGCTCCCCTCCTCTAACCGATTCCATTCAGTCTTTCTGTATTCGCCTCATTGTTGCACCTTTTGCTCTCTTCCATCGATATTTCAATGGTCAGTCTTCTTCTGGACTGTTTGCTTGCATCTTTTATCCCTCATGGCGGGCATATAGCTCCATTCTGGCAGTGCACTCCCACCACGTTTCTGTCCAGCTCTCAAAACCAAAAGTTAACTAATATTCCTAGTCATTCATGTATGCAACCTATCAGATTTGGAACTGTCTTCTTCAGTCAGCATTTCCCTCTGACTATGATGTTCAGTCTTTTAAAAGCAAGTGTGTCCAGGCATCTTCGAATGAATGGACCTTGAATTCTGGCTCTTATTTTATTCAGTTTTTCTTGGAAACAATAAATATTCTCCAGACTTCTGTCCATTGGTTCTTTCTTCTTTGCATAAAACAGTTACCACAGCCGCTTCTAACAACTACCACTGTCGCCTCCAAGACCACCACCACTTTCACCATTACCATTTAACACCTCTCCTTCCACCATTAACACCATCTCTGCAGCCATTACCGCTACTAGCATAAACACCTGCTCAAGAATGTTGTATTTCTTTGCTGCTATTAAATGCGTAAATCCAACTTGTGTCCACCCTAGCAGTCAGAGGTTAATGAAGACTATATCCCACCCCTCCAGCTCGTGAAATTTCTCTTGAGCTTGGTAAGACTCTCTGAAGATAAGAATAAATTGGTTAAGACGACATCATAGTGAAGGGCCTGACATTACCACTACAGGCATCATAACGTCCACCAGTATTAGGCTTTCATCACATCCATGACCAACAATGTTTCCACTGCCACTGCCTCTTCGTTGCTGCCACCGCCTCTACTGCTCCCACCACCATCACTGCCACAACTAACATCTATCCCATTACGAACGTTATTACCACAGTCATTGACACCAGTTCTTTTTATTCCCCTTGCAACTACGGTACAAGTATCAGCAACAACCACCTGCTTATATAGTGCTGAAACAAACATTATCATTATCATCTTCTTCATCATCATCATCATCATCATCATCATCATCATAGACTCTGCCAGCATCTTCTAGTGTACCGCCGCTACCAATACCATCATCAGCAACACCACATCCATCATCATCATCACCATCATCATCACTCTCATTCCTTCCTTGACCTTAATTTTCATTTTCACCATATACCACCTTCAGTAATACCAGTATACCACTATTTCCATTACAACTAGCATCATTACCACCACCACACCTCAAAATTTGCCATAACCACACCTTCGTTTCTGTTACCACCACCACCACCACCACCACCACCACCACCACCACCAATATTAACACCACCATCACCACCGGCACAGACATTATCACTAACACACCTTCAATTCCACTATCACCACCACGGCCACATAACTCCATCACCTAACATGTCACCAGTTTCACTAACATTATCACCACCGTTGCTATCAACTCACTTAGCATTACCATTATTTCTGTCACCATTAGCACCACTACCAAGAAAGCTACCACCATCATTCATACCACCACTAACCTCACCACCATCAAACCAAGGGTACCACCATTATCTTCACTATCACCACCACCACATTGCTTCCATTAAATACTACCATCGTTAAATTCACAAGACACCTCTTATCACCATCTTTACCATCACCACCACCACCACCACCACCACCACTGTGAACACCACCACCGCTGTCAACGCTTCCATCATCATCATCATCACTACGATAGAACCACCACTTTTAACACCACCACTGTCATATCAACCACTCACCATCTTTGCTATCACCATCACTATCACCGTCATCAACAAAATCGTCACCATTTCCACCACTGTCACTGCTAATCAACACTACGTCCAACATCACCATACTATAAACAATACAACCATCACCATCACTAGCACTACCATTGCCACCCTCAACAAAATCGCTACAACCACCACCACCACCACCATCATCACTATCACCATCACCACCACCACCATCATTTACACCATTAACAGCACCAACATAGAGCCATTCCATCCCACAGCCATACTTCATACTATAAACTGGACCTAAAGCCTCCCTGATCCCCCTCACTATAACCTTTCTCTTCCTCCACCGTCATCGTCTTATCTCTTAGGCCTAGTCCAACCTCGCTCCCTCGCTAGCTAGCCTCCTCCCCGCTTTCTCTCTCTCTGTCTCTCCTTACTATACAACTAATTCCTGTTCCTCATCTTTTTCAGAAGTGGGAGCATCAGTAGCAGCGGCCCGGTCAGTCTGTCACGCCTATGGATTTTCACGAACAAGGTAGTGTACTCTGTCTAGCCCTCATTTGGCGCTTTTCTTTAGCTGCTTATTTATTTATTTTTTTACCGAATCCCTGCAAATGTCGCCGCTGTATGCTACTTCTGTTTTATGTATTTCCCCCCCCCCCCTTAGAGATTCAGTCGTTTATTTTCTTACGATTTTTCTTACGATTTTCCAGTTAACTTCTCAACCTTTGCTTCCCTCCTGCTTCTATCATATTCTCTCCCAGCCTACCAAATAATACTGTATTTGTCAGTTTTAACATTTTCACCTTGTCTGTTTCTCTACAGCCCTCTCACTTCAGCATCAACTTATTCACAATCATTTCCTTTCTTTGAGTGTGTGTGCGTGTGCGTGTGCGTGTGCGGCGCCTCCTCAGTCGTACCTCGCCGTCCCCAACCACCCCGCACCGTGACCCTAACCGCTGGTCCCTAATTATACCCATTCTGGTGGCCTCTTTGTAATCACCTCCAGCCATCGCGCAGGGCCGTCCCCGTGTGTCTCTCACTATATTTAGCCAGGCTCCCACTTGTTACCTGCCCCGCTGGATATAAAGCCCTGTTTGTGTGTGTGTGATTGCGAGCTTTAATTTGAATTCGTGTTTGTATGTGGCTTATTTTTATTTGTACTTGGTATGTTATTCGTGTTTGTTTGTGTGATATGGTGGTTGAAAGTGTGATGTTATTTGCGACTGTTTTTTTTATTGTTATTCGTGTCTGTATGGTTTGTGTTTGGTTTGCATGTGGCATGTTATTTGTACTTGTGTGTTGTTATGTTATTCAGTTTGTATGTGGCATGTTATTCGCATTTGTATCTGTCGTTATTCGTGCTTGTGTCGTGTAATTTTTCGTGTTCGTATGTGTTACGTTGTTTGTGTCATTAGTCACTCGTAATGTATCTGTAATATTATACTTTGGAACAGTGGTAGCGTGTGAACTCGTGTGTACGCTGAATTCTGTCTTGATTTCCATGCTGTTTTTCTTTTGCTTTATGACCCTCACCTCACCTTTAAATGGAGGAAAATGTCGGAGTGATTGTTTTATGCCCCACAGCGGTGGTTAACGAAAACTGGCTTCTTGTCTCCTCCATTTTTACTTTTTTCAATAGACAGTTGCACTGAAGAATTGGTATACAACTTTTTGTTTTATCTGTTATAGTCACAATTTCTTTTTAAACTCACAATGTCTTGCTGTTTGGCTCGTGTGACACTGATAAGAGTTATTGATCACACAGGATAGTACCGACACCTGAAATTGCTTTACTGTAAATTTTTCGTCACTGGCCTATTATTGTTCGATGTGAAGTGCATTTATGAAGAAAAAGAATGGAAAAATACGTGCAGGTGGTTAGGTATATGGGGTAGAAGCTTTATTACGCGGGCCTGGATGGTGAGTGAATAAGAGTCTGACCCATTATACTAGCCATGCAGGTGATAGTTCTTCCTCTGTTGTCCTTTCTCTTTCCATTCTTTCTGGATCCTGCCTCACCCCATCCTTACACTGGAAAATGAGGTTAGGGTGTTGATGGTTTTAACTTAACATGGGTTTGCTCCACCGCCTATATTGGTACATTTACAATTGTATTTTAATGGCTAAATATCGGAGTTTGATTTATTATTTTACCTTTTTCATATACCCGGCCTTTATCTCACATGTCACTGCTCCTCGACTTGCTTTTGTATTATAACTACAGAATATATAAATTTAATGTGTACATGGTACCTTTTTGTCACTGGGCTAGCTTATTCCCGCTCTGATTTTAGGCTGATGAGGGTCCTGTTCCTTAGGTTATGTCAGTCCGTACCTCTGTCTGATTCCGTGGGCGATTAAACCTTGATCTGCCGCTTGTCATGATTCAGGCCTGTAATTTGCCTGACTTGTGTAATGCCCGTCTGATAACCACGACGAGTCCGGCGCTGATGAAGGTAAATTGAGATTAGCTGATTCCTCGTGTTGCATCATTACCGCCTTCCCAGACGTCTTGATATTGCAGAATCTAAATTACCCGTGTGAAATTACTGATTGCCTGCTTGGTCGAGGTTCAACATACAATAAAATGAGGTAGCAGTTTTGTGCTTCATTATCTTCAGACAGTATCCACCCGTGCATGAAAGTTGTCTTGCTTTAAACCCTGAACTCTTCTGGCGCATTTTAAGGCAGGAGTCCGTCGTATTCCTCTGTCAGGTCGAACAGCTCTATGCAGCTCTATACTTAGTGCTACGAGGCGTTCAAATGGGGCATCAAAGTCTATTAGCGCGACTGGGAGCCTCTCGCGCAAGTAAAAGCTCCCAATTAACTAAATGAGAGACAGGCCTGGCTTTGATCCGTCCCCCAAGTCACGTCTCACATGGCCGCTCTGCTCTGGGTTCGTATTTATAAAGAACTAAGATTTTTACAACGAATTAGCCTCCATGCACTTTACAGAAATCGCTGTGTTTGATCTTACCCAGAATGTTGAAGTATCGGAAATCACATTTGTATTTTTTCATATCATTATTCACCTTCGTTTGGTTGTAAAGTGTCTGGTAACCGTATAAGTGAAGATAAAAGTGGAAATGAACATTTTTATGCACATCTTCATCTTAAGAAGCGTTTTAGTTATGGCATCTGGTCAGGCTGGTCGGGGACTAGCAAGGATCTAGTCGGGTGTAGCTGGGGTCTGGTCGGGGAGAGATCGGGGTCTAATCGGGGCTGGCTGGGGTTTGGTCGAGGCTGGTCGGGGACTGATCGGGGTCTACTCGGGGTGTGTGGTCTAAGTTGGTCTAGGTCTGGTCGGGTCTAGTGTAGGGTGTCCAACGATAACTGGTGCTCCGTGTCGTACAGTCGCCCTCCTGATTATAACATTTAGTTCCCGGCCGCCGAGGGGAAGTGCGCCAGATCTAATTTCACACGCTGCGAGTTTATTGTGGCCATCATCTTTTCCCTTGGCTGTGTTTACGACGGCACTGAAAGACCTTATCGCTAATGGTGTGCAAAATGTGTAGTGTTGTATCGGTTTTATTACAAAGGAATTAACTATAAGGGGATGCTGTGTTGTCATCTGAATAGACGGTAATGGCATAAACAGCTTCCCTCCCTCTCGTTTATAACATACAGTCCAAGAGCAGATGCCAGCCAGACCAGAAATTTAATCGTACAGTCCTCGATATGGTTTGTCCTCTTTTTCTCTCATCCAATTTCTTCCATTGTCCTTAACCCTTTCACTGCGGTATGTTATTCAAGCTGATACCATTTTGTCTTTTTCAGCTGAGAGAAATCCAAGTAGCCGGCTAAAATTATCTCGAGAAACCCCATCTCTCTGAATGGTACTCCTAGGAACTGACTGATACCAGAGGAATTACGTTTAGTCTAACATCAGAGGAATTATATTTAGACTAACACCAAAGGAATCATATTTAGAACCGACCAACACCGGACGAATTACGTTTAGTCTAACATCAGAGGAATTGTGTTTAGACTAACACCGAAGGAATTATATTAAGAACTGACGAACACTAGAGGAATTACGTTTAGTCTAACATCAGAGGAATTATATTTAGAGTAACACCAAACGAATTATATTTAGACCAACACCGAAGGAATTCCTGTATATTTAGCCTAACACAAGAGGAATTATATTTAGGCCAGCACCAAACAGATTATATTTCAATTACCGCCACAGCAATATCATCTAAACCAACAGCAGGTGATTCCATTCTAACAAAGTGAATCTCTAGCCATCAAAGGGCTGGCCGGTGCTGTCACTACCCGGACGGACAAGCCAGACCTCCTGCGTGTGGGTTGCAATATTCCCCCTCCTCCTGACAACTTTTTACCTCTCCCCGCAGGAATGTACGCAAGTCATTCCCTCCTACTCCGGGGCATAACCACGCGAGTACATATTGACTCCCACGCCTGCGCTCCGTACAGAAACAGCAGCGTTTTGTGTTTTTGTGTGGGTATGGGGATAAAATAGCCAATAAAACAGTTCTGAGCGTCCAGTCCCTACGTCTGCAGAGCGACTATACCAGTTGTGAGAGCTGTATTTAAGGTGGCATTAGTAGCAACTCATTATCGACAATTTGTTTCATATTACACCTCTTTATCCTCGTCTGCGTTACTTTGACAGGCTAGGTCGATACTGGAAATATATTAGTAACATAAAGGAAAATATCGAGATATAATAGGCAACATAAATCACTAAAAAATGGGATGCCACGAAGCCTCCAATGCCTCCTAGAAAACGGCGCCTACAGCGACGAGACAAACACACAACACCTCCAGCTGCGCCAACTCAAATCCACCCATCCCCACCGCGAGTGTCTGGTAAACAATGGCTAATAAAAGACAAGAGCGCGGGCACGGACAAGCCACCCAACCCGGCACACACACCACAAGGCCTTTATTGCTCCACGTGGCCACAGGAGCCACCAGGCCTACGGAACACAACGGAGCATCGCCCGTAACGCATTGCAGTGACTTGGCCCTCCCTTGTCCCCACTCACACGCCCCCTCGCCCACGACCACCCTCGCTTCAGTAAGAGCCAGACGTGTCACTTAGGTAGACGGAGCAGTAGCGAGGGAGTGCGAGAATCGATCATACAACTCTCCCCTCCCCGCCACCACTGTCTTGCCTCTCGTGTCTCACCCTCGACGCGGGCTTAATATTATTCCCCGACACACAGCGAGGGACATAAATTAGGAGGGTACTAACGGCCGGGGCTGTGGTGCCATGGATGTCCTTCTATGGGGGAGAGTTCGGGTCGTATTTATAAAAGAGTATAAAGTTTACGATTTTAAAAACTCTCGAGAACAGTTTTCACGTCATTATATTTTTCATGTATAGTCTCTAAAGTCTCTTGAAAATGGTGTCATTTTGAATATTTTGTAATTCTTGTATGAAAGGTCTACCATAATTTGAGTCCAATCGTATGACATCAAGAATAAAACACAAAAAGTTGTCACCTTATCGAAGATATTAATATTCACTGTGATTTAATTGTGAAGTGCTCGGTGGCTGTATGTGTAAAGACAAAAGTATATACAAAAGTTTGGGAGAGTCTGTAAATACTGCCGGTGGTTGTGGTAATTCTTTGTGGTCGGTGGCTGGGGTGCTTGGCTTGCCCGCGGTGGAAGGGAGAAAGAATGGGACTGGAAGAAGGGAGGCGGTGGCAAGGGGAACTTGAGAATGGTGGTTGTGGTGCTTTTAGGAGTCGTGTGGACGGAGGAGAAAGCAGGTAAAATTATTAGGAGGAGATGTCAGATAGGACAGTTATGATGAATGACACACTTCAAGTTTCACCAGCATACCAAATTTACTTTGTGTGTGTGTGTGTGTGTGTGTGTGTGTGTGTGTACAAAGGAGAACAAAGGAAGACAAACAGCAACAGACCTTATAGTCCTTTCGAGGCTTCTTGTTTCAGAGTAGACTGTAAGTACAAGATGTTTCAACATGCTGAAGGTTAAGGATAGTAAAGCAAGAAGGCTACCACCGCCTCCAAACCCTCCAGGTAAAACTGGCAAGAAAAAGTGAGAAAAACCATCATGCAACGTGGAAAAACTGACATGGAAATTTTATAGGAAAGACTGAAAGGAAAAGTTATATTCTATAATACTTTATATATAGGCTACCAGTTTGAATAACCTGAGAGAGAAAGTAATAAAGTAAAATGAATAATCAAATAATAAATAACTAAGGCATGACATGTATGGGTACGTTGAGTTAACGGGGCGTTGTCGACACAGCGTGGAAATTGCACAGTGCACAGTGTGGATGTTCAGGTGGATTTGCAGTGTGTGTGTGTGTGTGTGTGTGTGTGTGTGTGTGTGTGTGTGTGTGTGTTATCGAAGCAAGGAACTGCATTCTCAAGCAAGCTACGAGTGTGCGTCGAGTACGATGATGTTTTTATTCAGCAGTTGTGCCTTAATTGAGTCTATCGGGCAGTGCCTCAGGAAACAAGCTCAGTAATTTCAGCATGACATCACACAACACGGACATTCACACTTACCTTCTTCCTTTATCTCCCTCTTTACCTCTCTCTTCCCTCATTTCTCCCTCTTTCCACTTCTCCCTTCCCTCAA
>JAGKTI010037979.1:0-10800 GCA_018397915.1 Birgus latro | reverse complement strand
CCCGTGTCTTGGGGGGTGGGATTTCGGGGTTTTGGGTGGGAAGAATGGCAAAAACAAGCATTTGGGGCAGAAATATAGTAAAAATCGATATGACCAGCCCAGGCGCATTCGTAGGGTTATTACTGACCGCATGAACCCCTTTGAAGCTACTGTATGTCTGACACCGAATTTTTCCTGCGGTACAGGTTCACCAAATCCTGTACGCATACTCTTAAACAGAGTATTTAAGAACAAATGCCGGTCTTTAATAATAGAAGAGGTAAGAATTGCAAACATTAATAGAGTATATTGTGTGTGAATCTTAGAAACTGTCATATGTACTGTTTTTATTTTAAGATTTTGAAATTTAAAATTAATCAGTGTTGCCAACTCTTTGTCGCGCCTACCCACACGAAGGGGTGCGCTCTCTCGCTTTCAAGATTACCACTCACGTTGAAGGTGTGAGCTTCCACGTCGAGCGGGGTGCGGGAATGGTAACTCCTACCCTCAGTTTCAAGACTACGGGCGTTTGTTAGAGGTGTATGGTATGTAGGAGGACTGCTGGGCCTTGATAGCAGGCTGTGGAGCCTATGCCCAGAGTCGGACACATAAAAAAAATAAAATACTTATATTCTTGGTACCTCCAGCAGGTTATGGTCGGTTTATGAAGGACATCTAGCAGTGAAGGAGTTAATGATGGCGACGTCACCAGGCGCCAAATTTTTGCTACTATCGGCAGTGATTTTTTTTTCTCACTTGCAGACGATTTTGTTCAGCTTAGGAGAGACTTTTCGAAGTGGAGGGGTTTGATGCAGCTTCGTTAACTCTTCAGTACGAACGATTCCCCTTATGTGATGAGCAATCTCTGGGGTCCCGAGAATAAATTAATATATAGAAGAGGTTAAAGACCTAATATATCCTGGCATGTAGATAGGAACACAGCCAGGGAGGTTTGGCTGATGGTTGATTGTTAGACCGTAGCGGTGAGGTGGGTGAGTGGATGGTGGGCAAGATGGTAGATGGTGATGGATGGAGTTGGCCCGATAGTAAGTGGGAGGCGAAACACGTAGAGCAGGGAGGAGGGAAGGTGGGCGAGCGAGGTGTAGTGTAACCTGTGTGAGTGGCAGGTGACAAGGGAGTATATAGGAGTTGGTGGGAAGCGAGGTAGGAGGCAGGAACCATAGGCAATCACCATATTCATCACCCATTCAGCAGAGGCCATGTTTTTGTGCCAGACATTGCCATCCTTGGGGAGAAATTATGATGAAGTTGGGAGTCCTTTTTTTTTTATTTATTTTTTTTACTCGCTTAGGGTCGCATAGGCTACTGGTTTGCTTTAGAGATTTCTTAACATTTCTCCATCGACGATTTGTTTTGCCTGTTGTCCCTTCATTATTATTATTTACAGAGTTTTATACCAAAGATGAATGACTTATGTAAATTCTTCTACTCGTACAGTAGTAATATTATCTCTGGCACAGGAAACGTCGTAGTGAGCCTCTCTTAGTTATTTCATTGGCATATTAACTGTGATTCTCTCTCTCTCTCTCTCTCTCTCTCTCTCTTTAATATGTGCGTGTCCCCTACATTTTTGGGGGGTGGGGGGCGGGGGGGGGCAGTAGTGGGTCGTAGTCCTGTTGACTTAAAAGGCATTATAAATCGCCTTCAGGTGGAGGGCACCACATTCATGTAATGTTGCCACTAACATATGAATAACATTTTTTTCAACTTGGAGGAGCACCGTCATAGTGATGGGATTGAGGAATGTTATATGTAACCTCCAGTATGAAAAGTTTCTCAAAGTGAATAAAATAATTTGGAGATAGCGGAAGTTGTTCGAAAAGTTTTAATTGTGCTGCCGGAGCCAAGTCGAGATAAATCGCTATGTAAGAATCGGTATGAAATCTGTTAAGGCAACGAGGATACGGTTGGTACGAGACGAATGATAGTGCTGTGTGGTGCTGCAAGACTGGGTACCTGAGAAAAGCCAAGAGTGATAACTGATGAACGTAGATATGATTGTCTAATCGAAGAAAGCAACGAAAACTATCAGTAAACTGAGAGGCATGTAGCCCACTGGTTGTAGGATAAAATTATGTTTTATGCTTGAAGTGTACGTGACAATACTGTACATTGTGTGTGTGTGTGTGTGTGTGTGTGTGTGTGTGTGTGTGTACGTGTGTGCTGGCGCTCGTTTAGTCTTGAGGATCAATAGATGTTTTAATGTTTCGTGTTGACCAGTCTCTTGCTTGTCTAATAACATTTGTTTTTCTCAATGTTGGTCTGGTGGTAATAATCTTTTTATATGAATTCTCGTCCAGNAGGCATGTAGCCCACTGGTTGTAGGATAAAATTATGCTTTATGCTTGAAGTGTACGTGACAATACTGTACATTGTGTGTGTGTGTGTGTGTGTGTGTGTGTGTACGTGTGTGTGCATACGTGTGTGTGTGTGTGTGTGTGTGTGTGTGTGTGTGTGTGTGTGTGTACGTGTGTGCTGGCGCTCGTTTAGTCTTGAGGATCATTAGATGTTTTGATGTTTCGTGCTGACCAGTCTCTTGCTTGTCTAATAACATTTGTTTTTCTCAATGTTGGTCTGGTGGTAATAATCTTTTTATATGAATTCTCGTCCAGCCTGCTATATTTGGCTTCTCACGCAGCTATCTCTCATATCACCGCCTATCTCTGTTTATCTCACTGGAATTGATTGTTTTGATAACAGGTCTTGCATAATGTGACTCACTCCCTCTTCAGTTACGTCACAGTTTATATGATATGGCGTTCCATTCCATTGTAACGGCTTTGGTCGTTTGCCGTTTTACCCCTGTCTACCACCCTGCCCACCCACACCCTTTCCCTGTCCACCTTCACCTCTGGCTGCATCCTACACTTACACCCACACCGTTATCCTGTCTATCGTCAATTCATCCACACGCACAAGTATATCCTGTACCCTCACCCCACGGACACCTACTCTACCCACACTCCCACCCACAACCCACCCCCACCCACACCCACACCCCTACTCATTCTACCCTCACCATTACCCATACTGCTTTATCCATCCACACCATTTGTTTTCTGTCTTTCTTCCCCCTCACTTCTACTCTTCCTTATTCCATCTCCCCTCTCCGTCCCTTCCTTTCCTCGTCTTGCTTCCATCAGTGTTTGCCCTCCTTCTCTCCTCCATTGCATCTTCGATCTTCCCCGCTCTTTTGTTTACCTCCATCTCTCTCATCTTCAGCCACATCGTTTACACTCATAGTTTGATAACATGAACACACACCCTTCCTTCCTTCCCTCCTTATTTTTCTTTACTCTTACTCCTTCACCCAGCCCACAAACACTGTAAGCCCTCGCTGGTGGGAGGTTAAGACGGTTCTGCATAAAAAGGCATTGTCAGTCTGTCAAGTCAGACAGTCCTAGAGTATATTCAGTACGGATGGTAGGCAGTAGTGTCGAAGTGATGACGTGTCATACATATGTGAAGCACGCAGGAGAAGTGTTGGGCCTAAGGGAATGGACTGTTAAATCCATGTCCAGAGGAGAAGAAAAAATCTAAAGGAAGTTTCCAAGTGATGAGCCAAATCGTTTGGCTTTGGCGAGAGTAAATTATATTAGTCTTCGAAAAAGGATTTGTTTACACTGGGAGGTAATTCATCATGGCAGCAGGTGTAAGTCTTTACACTTGATGGCAGCTCCCACTGTGACAGGACCTTGTTCCATTTCCCATCTCAGTTCCCCTTCCCTTGGGTTTCCACTTATTACGTAGCTAAACAGCCTTTGACTACCAGCGGTATGTTAGTATTCATTTCGTCCAGTCAGTCATGTTCGGACACCTAATATACCTATGTACCACCTGAAAGCCATGTCACCACTGGACAGCCGTTAGCCCTATCTCAAGGTTATAAACAATACTGGACAGATAATTATACCCTAAGCAGTTAGCCACAGACCATTACTTTATGAAACACTTACTTTGCCGAACCCGCCCGTCCCCCACTTTTTTATTTTTTTCTTAGATACTTGTTTAGCGGAGAATAATGAAAGTTTTCGAACTGTACAGGCTAAATATAATTTTCACTTGCGTCTTCACTATCACATATCCTTTGAGCTAATAAAAATGATATTTGGAAACAGTATAACATTATGATCACTACGTCCTCGGGCGGAGGGGGTGGTAGTCTCAAAATCTACTGCACTGGCTGTTATATTCGTAGCAGCCAGTCATAACCCATTATCTCAGTCAGCACCTACTTTACTGGACCCTGCCTGACAGCGAGAGCAGTCCTCCTAGCAGTTCTTTACCTAATTATTCCCTAACACTTTGTATCGGATGACATTTTTCTTTTAGTTCACTCTTGCTGCTACCAGACGATATTACTCAGCTTGGAAGAGTCCCATTGTAATGAAGAGGTTAGTAAAGGTTATATTATGTAATCTGTTCTAGGTGAAAAAGTCACTGCTAAGCCGTGTACAAACGAGTAGAAAGAACAGGAAGAAAATAAAAGTCACTGCTGAAAGGGTTGATGTGCTTGAGTGTTAGTGATCTCTTTAGTATGAGGTAGTGGTATGAATATCAGGTAAAAGACGTCCTTGTAGTACAGAGGTTAACCCTGTAATATACCCCCAGGACCCACCGTCTATACTGTAGTCTTCCTAAATTATACAGCCCTGTCACAGGCCCTTAAAAACAATAAAGCCAGGGCTGACTTGGGCCAGCGGATTGCTTTCTTGTTTGTATATCTCACACACCGTGGGTTTAATGAGATGGGGTAAAACTCAGCATTCATTTTCCACGTTTTCTTACACTGTAGCTCTTTCATCAAATTTTTCCCCGCCTCTCTCCCTCTGTACTCCTACAGCTCGTATTCTCTGTTTAGATTTATTCATGGAATGAAGAAACATCAGCATATACGGTGTCACCCTTGAAATTTTCTTTTTGTATAGGTGTATTAATAGCGATTTATCCAATGTTCGTCCGATTTCTTAACAGCGTCTCAACATTTTATCTAAAAAGTAAAAGCGTCGAGTGCTTATAATTTTGTTGTACTTGCTCTTACTGTTATTATTCTCTTCCTAGGTTGGGACGTGTGCCTCTTTTCTCCACTAGTGAATTACATGTCTTGGGGAAGTGTGGCCTCACTATAAGGAGAGAATTTTATGCCATTATCCCACCCACTCCATCCAGTGAATAACACCAATCATCCAGTGTAAAACCTCATCCTGCCTCCACCCACCACAACCCCAGCCCGTCCCACCCACTACAACACTCATCATCACTTAGTATACTACCCCCGCCCTCCCTCTATCCACTACAACACCCATCAATTAGTGTGCTACTTCCGCCCTGCCTCCACCCACCACCCACTACAACATCCATCACCACTTCACTACCCTTGCCCTACTTCCACCCACCACTACACCAACCCGCCCCACCCACTACAAAACCCATCACCACTTCACTACTCCTCGCACTACCTCCACCCGCCAGCACTTCACTACCCCCTCACTGCCTCCACCCACCTCCACCCCAATGCCCCACACACTCCTCTCTGCTTCCGCAATGCATTTTCTGCACTCTTGCGTTGAAATCTGAAGTGAACTCTCTTTCCCGCCTACATCACTCGATATAACGACAATAGTCGTCACAGGGTGTACTCCTCACGCAGGCCGCACCACGATCCTAGCCCGTCCCACCCACTCCAGTCCTACCACTTCATCCTGCCTCAGCTACCGATTTTCTGGCAAAAGATATCTCACTCCTATAGATTTAACTGACTTAAGTAAAGCCACACCACACCACACAGCATCATGCCATAGCATACCTTGACATAACGTACTGTACCGTATCTCCCTCTCTCCACACCACACCACACAGCATCATACCATAGCATACCATGACATAACGTACTGTACCGTATCACCCTCTCTCCACACCACACAAAGTCACCTTCTCACACCTCCTATACCCAGGGCATTAACCGAAGGGCCCAGACGCTCCCACATCTTGTATTTTCGATTTTTTTCCCTTCCTACTGCCAAGTTTGTGCGAGATATCTGACTTACGCCTTACCGATTAATCTATGTCACTCATCTTCACCTAAAGAGCATACCCAGTCAAGGCTTACCGTCCAACACATCCCACCCATTTCTCTCTCACCCACTTTTGCTCTGATGTGATGTATATTTCAGCTAGTGCAGGCAGGCAAAGTAGATAAAACATCAAGTAAATGCTGGTACACTACAATGCACAGGTGGAATTTTGAACTTTGACCTTACCCTATGACTATGACCTTTGGGTGTTCTCAGAATTGAATTTCTTCATCCTTGGCTTACCTTGAACCCTTCCACCAAATTTGGTCTTAATTGGACAAAACCTTCAGACTGGCCTCTCACTGTGACGTTGAAAGGACCCTGCTCTCCAAACCTAATTAGTCAAGCCCTTGGTTGGCCTTAAACCCTCCCACCAAGTTTGGTCCAGATCACATCAGAACTGATTTAATTGCTACGTTCACATAAATGCACGTGGGTCAGACTTTGACTTTGCCCTGTGACCTTGACCTTTTAAGTAATTGGTCTTAGAATCGACCCCCATCGTTCTTGCCTTCCTCAAGCCTTCCACATTTGGTCTACACTGGATCAAAACTGTTGAAGTTGATTTTTTTTTCAAACTTGTGGGACGATTCTTGTAACGATGGGCCAAAGAAGGTTACGTTTTTTATTTCCAGTTCGATAAATGGCCACTAAGTTTATAATAATCATGTGGGGGATGGTGAGAATAGTGAAAATACATCACCACTAAATATGTCATGAGACGAGGATGCTAATAATTTTGGACTAAAATGATGGCACCAGTGGATATGTGGTGACTGATCTGTTGTAAATGTGCTGGTGTCAGGAGCCACCAACAGCATATTGTGGCAGCTTGTTCGTTTCTCAGTGTTGGCTGTATTCTCGTTGGCCTTGGAAAATTCTTATCAGTTCTTCCTTTGCGATTTATTCTGAATATTTGTCTCGATATTCTTATATGTTTATATTTCTATTTGTGGTACCAACACAGTTTACATAAGTAACATGTAAAGATGATACAAAGGTGATGGACGCACAGTTTATCGGTGAGGAAGAAAGGTAACGATATTATTTATATAATAAACTATGATCCGGCCAAGAGTCCTAAGCAAAGAAATAATTTGTGCAATCAAGAAGCAGTTGCCTTTCCCTCGGGCAGGTGGTGTATTTTGCTGGAGTGATTTTAAGTATATACAGCACAAATACTAAAACATAAAGGGGTAAATATCGTGCGACGAGGATGGGATTCGAACCCATGCAGGGAGACCCTATTGGATTAGCAGTCCAACGCCTTAACCACTCGGCCACCTCGTCTGATACAAGCCATGCGTTCAGTTGTCCAGCCGATCAGACTCCTGGACAAAGTTTGTTTTTCCCATGTTCTTGTTCACCCAGCAGTGCAACAGGAGATTTAAGTGTCAATTAATTTTTGCCGACCGTATTCTAGGAGAGGACTGAGACGTACCGCAAACTGATACTCAAGTGTAGCAGGTGGGAACCATCCACTGATTCGATGCACTGCTACCTTCAGGTAACCACACTGGGTAACAAGTCAATTTTTTATATGTAAGAAAGTAGGAACCGAAGGCCAAAATCCCTCAAGATTGTTTCCTCCAAGTAAAAACAAAAGCAAGACAACAGAGAGCCAAATTCATGATCCGTTCATTTCGAAATTCCTGGACAGACTGTGTTTGAAGCACTGGAGATCATAAGCAATAGGAAATACAGGCAGAGGGAAACTGTTTCAGAGTTGACCTGTTGCATACATGAAGGACTGGAAGTAACTGTTGAGTCTTGTGTTAGAGAGTTGGACAGAAAAGGGATGACAGTTTTTTGCTAGACGGGTGCTACGCGCCCGTTGTAGAGGTGAAAGGATACAACCAGAAAGTTCTGAGCAGCAGTGACCATTGAAGCAGCGATAGAAAAGAGATAAAGATGCAACAGTATGGCAAAGAGACAGAGGTTGAAGGGAGTCAGTGAGAGGAGAAGAGTTAATAAGGCGAAAGGCCTTTGACTCCACCTTGCTGAGAAGAGCTATATGTGGGGAGCCTCCCCACACATGAGAGTTGTACTCTAAACAGGGGGGAATAAGACCCGTCTATATAGTCAACAACTGTGCAGGGGTAAAGAAAGCATGGAGTCGGCTTTGCACACCTAATCTCATGGAAGAATATTTTATAAGACAGGTAATACGATCTTTCGAAGAAAATCCCACGAGACTGAAGCCTCAAGCATGTTTAAAAGCGATGCAGGACTGAGCTGGATATTGTTACAAATTAGAGGGTACTCCTGCGGATAATTTTGTTGGTTTGAAAGAGGTAACAAATGAGTTTTTGATGCATTAAAAACAAGACTACTTTTCCCTCAATCAGAGATTTGAGCCAAGTTAGACATTAGGTGTGCCATGGCCTCATCCCTCGTTTGTTGAAGTAACTGCGGGAAGCGAATGAAAAGGCGAAGGGTGGAGTCATCAGCGTATGGATGGATAGGGTTAGATATAAAATGGTTTCTTGTAATCCGAGAAACAAATTACCACGTCGGATGGTAACCATGTAATCAAATGACGGCAGGTGGTCTAGTGGGTTAACTCTAATCGGATGATGGTCGTTAGGACTTACTCAGATAATTAGGGTTTATTGTGTCCATAATGACACTCAGGGGTCAGCGAGGCTAGTTGCCCTCGCCTTAAATGTCGGGGCTGAGTAGCCCAGCCCCGGGACCTTAAGCTGCTGATGGGACAAAAGACTAGATGATAGAATAACCTAACTGATCCTCGTACACTTGATATAGAGGATTATTTTTTATACAATTATAGCCGTATTATGTATTAGTTTGTATCTGACCATTAAAGTGCCCAGCAGGGCCGGACCATCTCCTCGGAAGAAGAATGATAGTCAGAATCCTCTCTTTCTCATGCTAGCTATGTACGAATCAGAAAAAGACGTTTCTTGTAACAGCAGCGTATGTGAAAGTGTTTTAAATGATGTCTTGATGTGTGTCAGACTGTAGGTGTCAGTGGTATGAGCCAGCAGGATTTGAATTTATGAAAGGACATACTACCAACACCCACTTCCAATGTCCATATAGGCTGAATTGGATCCAGACTCAGAAGCAGCTGATCGGGGATTGAATACGATAATCACTGAACCACAGAGTAACATACTGATGTAAATAAAAGCTGTAAAGGTGGCCAGATAGACTTGAGACAAATGAATGGAAAAAGAGACAATTAGATGCAGGCAGATAAACACAGATACACACGATCAGAGATAAGAGAAAGGGAGAGAAAAACGAAGGCTGTGGGAAGAGACATACCGATGAAGCTGCTTGAGCTGGATGTATGACTGAAAAGACAGTGTTATTTGAGAGTCAGATAGATGCTGCTTGATGGCTTGCTTGAACACAGTGATTGAAGAGACTCATTTAGGATTGGTGTGCTGGGGTGTGAGGGGCAGACAGAGGCACGAGGAAAGCTTAGGAGTTTATGAAAGCAATTGGCTGTATTTAATATCTATTTGAACAAGGCATACTGCGAAGATGGTACCCAAACTGTACCTTTTCTAAAGCTAATCAAATACATATAATCCCAAGTGAACATGATAACTACAGAATCAGGAAGAGGAGGTATGTCGAAGGGCGATTAGATGAGTTGTTGGTAGTTTCCTCCATCAGTTTGTTTAAGGCCTACTGCAGGGACACAGGTGCCCAGATTTATCATTCATTATGCTGGTTAAGTACGAGTCAGACCGTTGTAGAAATTCGGAAGTATGCTAGTACTGTTCTATCTTCTGAATCAGTCCGTGTTAGGTCATGAGGTGGTGAGGCTGACAGCCAAAATTTATAGTTGTGCATGCTGTCCAAGCACCGATCAGAATGACAGGAGGAGGGATGATGGCTACAGAAAAAAATATCATGGCATTCTGTACTTGTCCAAACGATGTCCACTGCAGGGAGAGTGTAGCTGATATTTGCTCTTCCTCAGGATGGCTAAATACAAATTGGCAAGCTCTGAGCTTAGGAAGGATTCTGACTTTTCTGTATTGTGTAACAGTCCATATGAGGTCCACTGTAGCGTCACTGGACTTGAAAAAAGGCCATTGCATGTGACACTCGAAATGTTGTATTAGCTGCGTGTACTCAACAAAGAAGGGATCTGTACTCCCACTTTGCAGTACATTTTGCAACACAGGACCAAGATCTGTGCACCACAAATCTGCGTGTCGTTTTTCAGTATCCATATATCCTATTGTCTTGCCTTCACTATTATTGTATTTAATTTTTACCAACTCAAGACAGCTCTAACCAACACAGGAAAGACTTTTCATATGACAGAGGTTAATGAAGTCTGTAACTCCAGTATTTCTAATTCTCCTCAATCTGAAGGGAAAAAAAGCTTTCTGTGCTAGCAAAAATGTAACAAATATCGTCACAGGTTGAAGTGCAAAGAGTATTGTAAAAATAATGTGGCATCATCTTGAATTTCCTGTTGCTTAGAGTTACCAGAGACAGTGACCCACACATGCATCCATCCATCCGTCATCCACGTCTGTACTCCCCCTGGTCCCTGTGATGGTTAGAGCTGTCTAGAGTTGGTAAAAATTAAATGCAGTAATAGTGAAGGCAAGGCAATAGGATATATGGATATTGAAAAACGACACGCAGATTTGTGGTGCACAGATCTTGGTCCTGTGTTGCAAAATGTACTGCAAAGCGGGAGTACAGATCCCTTCTTTGTTGATTACACGCAGCT
>JAGKTI010037978.1:661-10800 GCA_018397915.1 Birgus latro | reverse complement strand
CAGTTGGAAGGGTCGAGACCTGGCTAGGAAAAAAATGACGTCATTGCTCGATACTGTCAGCGGCACATATATTGAAACGGGTATTATGTGAAAAAGATATATTTTTGGTCAGTTTTAAGCATATTGACTCACTTGACACTCACTTCAACAATTTATTTCAAACCAGTTATTTTGATTTCCAGAGGGCATTCAATAATGTATGTACCTCATCAAAAGTTGATAGAAAAATCTCACACACTGGGAATTTGGGGAGAACTCGTTGCATGCACTGAGTACTGGTTGACTGACCAGCACCAGAGATCAGTAGTCAGCAGGGAAACCTATGACTGGACATCACTTACATGTTGGGTTCTCTAGGACTTAGTTCAAGGTTTATTTATTATCTATCATTTACATCAGTGATATAGATGTGGGCATCATTAGTCGAACTGCAAAATCTGCGGAAGACACAAAGCCAGGAGTTAATACCTCTTTATTTGAGAAGATAGAAGAACTATGATGGGACTCGGTCAAAGTAGGGGAGTGGTCTGAACGGTGGCAAATGCTGTTCATCCTTGATGAGAGCAGGGTGATGCACATTAGTCATGCAGATCCAAACAAACGAACTACTCTTTGTTAGGTATGTCAGAAAGTAAAATCAGCAGTACCTACTTTGAGAAAGACCTAGGCATATGGGCCTGATGGAGTCCCTCCTGTTGTCCTCAGGAACTGTGCTTCTGTGCTTACACCCTTCCTAGGTAAAATCTTTCGCCTTTGTCTGTCAACTTGTACCTTTCCTTCTTGCTGGAAGGTTGCTCTCATTCAGCCAGTCCCAAAGAAGGGTGACCATTCCCAATCCTCCAACTATCGTCCAATTGCTTTAACATCCTGTGTTTCAAAAGTATTCGAGTCTCTTCTTAGCAGGAAAATTTCAAAGCATCTTTCCTATCATAACCTTTCTGATCGTCGGTATGGGTTCCGTCAGGGACGCTCCATTGGTGATCTTCTCATCCACCTTTCAGACTCCTGGTCATCCTCCTTTCGGGACTTTGGCGAAAGCTTTGCCATTACACTTGACATCTCAAAGGCTTTCGATCGAGTCTGGAGTAAATCTTTAATTTCCAAACTGCCCTCTTACGAATTCTATCCTTCTCTCTATGCCTCCATCTCTAACTTCCTTTCTGGTCGTTCTATAGCCGCTGTTGTAGACGACCATCGTTCTTCTCCTAGATCTATCAACAGTGGTGTTCCTCAGGGCTCTGTCCAATCACCGACTCTCTTCCCTTTATTCATCAATGACCTGCTAAGCTGTACATCTAACCCTATCCACTCGTACGCTGATGATTACACTCTTCACCTTTCCATTCGGTTCCCGCAACGTCCATCTCAGCAGGTACTTCAACAAGCAAGGGATGAGGCTATGGCACACCTAATGTCTGACTTGGCTCGTATCACTGACTGGGGTAAAAATAATGTTGTTGTTTTTAATGCATCAAAGTCTCAGTTCTTACACCTATCAACCCGACAAAATATTCCATAGGAGTATCCATTAATGTTTAATAAGTAGCTCGGTCTTGCATTATCCTTGAACATGCTTGGGGTTTCATTCACTCGGGATTTATCTTGGAAAGAACATAATTATTACATCTTATGTGAAATTTGCTTCCAAGAGATTAAGTGTGCTAAGCCGACTCCGAACCTTCTTTACCCCTGCACAGTTGTTAACTTTATACACGGGTTTTATTCACCCCTGTTTAAAGTACAGCTCCCATGTGTGGGGAGGCTCCCCACTTACAGCTCTTCTCAATAGGGTGAAGTCAAAGGCTTGTCTCATTAACTCTCCTCCTCTTACTGGCTCCCTTCAACCTCCGTCTCTTCGCCGCACTGTTGCATCTTTATCTCGTTTCTATCGCTACTTCAATGACCACTGTTCCTCTGAATTGTCTGCTTGCATCCCTCCACCTCTACGACGGGCACGTAGTACCCGTCTAGCAACAAACTCTCATCCCTTTTCTGTCCAACTCCCTAATGCAAGAGTTAACCGTTACTCCCAGCCTTTCATTTATGCAACTAATCAACTCTGGAACTGTCTTCCTCTGTCTGTTTTTCCTACTTCCTACGATCTCCAGTCTTTCAAACGCAGTGTGTCCAGGCATCTCGAAATGAACGGATCTTGAATTTGGCTCTCTTTTGTATTGTCTTTGCTTTTTCTTGGATCGATCAGTTTGCGGGCCCATGGCCTTTGGTTTCTTCTCCCTTGCATTAAAAAAAAAAAAATAGCAGTGACCTCAGGTTCTTCGAACAGTGCACTGAAGAGAAAGAAAGAAAAAAAAAACAGTGGTTTTTAAGTTATACTGAGAGGCAGTTTAAGTACAGAAACAAGGAGATAGCTTTCTTTCTGTATAATTCTCTTGTAAGGCCACATCTGGAACAATGGACGTACTAGGCGGGGGTCTGGGGATCTGTCCTGCCCCCACCCCCAGGACTAGGAATATTAGTCTTTTAGGGTAAAAGATGATTATTCTGGTTAGATCTTTCTGATGATGTGGTGGTATCTCTAAAGAGAATTATATTCAAAGCTGTTTGAAACCTCGCATTTTTAATGTGTGAAGATTTCCTGATCTGTTTTCGGTTGTGTAGAATCATACGAGTATTCATTACTCACCATCACTTTCGTGTATATAGTAATCTGAACATGAGATGTTTAACTAATAAAATACTTAGTGAGTACCCCCACTGTATATCTATATCCCCACTGTATATCCCCACATTACACTGTATACCCCTCCACTGTATATCCCCACATTATACCCCCCCCCCACTGTATATCCCCACTGCTAGATCTTAATTATGTTGAGTCAAACTTGCCTCTCACTCTCTGCTAGACCAGATATGTTCAGTCTGAGACGAGCCGCTTCGAGGGGCACGCTGTAAATATTGAGGATCTAATAAATTCCTTAAATAGATACTCCAGGATTTTATATCTACTACTAAAGTGACTGTGACTTACATTTGGTGCAGCGATGAGTCGAACCTTCATTCCTGATCGCCTCCCTACAGTGCTTTAGTGACACCAACAAACTTATCAGTGCTGTGTTCTCTAATCCGTTATGTCCACACACCTTGCTGTTCGTCTGCCGTATTGTCACCACCGCCGACCTACACAATTATCACACCAACTGTGCACCTATTCCATCAGCACCTATTCAGTGAACTGCCATAATGTGTCCCCTCCTCTCTCGGTGTCACCTAACCACCGTCTGCCGTTCACCCCGACACTGCCTAATGCACCTACTTCTCACCAACTGTGAGGACCTATTCAGTAGCCTTTCCCACACTCCTCACGCCCCTACTCACCCATCCGGTGCCTCTTCCTGCCTCTCCAGCATCTGCTGTTGAGCTGAGTCGGCGCCTGCCAGACACCACAACAACCCTTATTCACGTACCGTCTCCCACCCACCTGGCTAGGATGCCTCCGCTAGGCATCGTTTTAACTTCCTCCCATGCGACCGACCTCCTCATTCACGTATCGTCTCATGACCAGCGAGCCAATCCGCTTCCCCAAGACTCATCTTAAATACCTGCTAGGTGAACTTCAACTCCACATTCACAACCAGTCTCATCTACAGCGAGCCACGCCACCACCCTCGAGCACCATTTTAACTTCGCGCCAGCTGACCACCTCCAAATCCTATGTTCACAACCAGTCTCATCTACTTCGAGCCAAGCCAACACCCTTAAGCACTATTTTAACTTCGCACCAGCTGACCTACATCACTTCATTAACAACCCGATCTATGTAACTATATTATAGTTTATTCTCATCCACCAGTTACTTGACATTCTATGGAGATTATTCTCCGGATTTTCTCTACAGATTGTATATTGTGTAAATATTCATCTCACTACCCTCACTTCATTATCATCCTCACCAGCTACATTTATAACTCATCCACACTTCACCCTTTATTTATTAACGCCCGTGCCCATTCATCTTCATTCATTTTCACTTCCATTCTTATTGTAGATTTCTTTCTCATCCTCCATCCTACGTCTTGTAACCACACTACATGTCATATATTGAATATACTGAACTTACTCTCACTAATCAGAGGCAACAAACTGCAAATGAACAAATACGTCCCACCGATGAGGATCCAGTGACTCATCTCTGCAGCGGCCACTCTTATCCAAAACGCACCTCAGCAACTTAGACATCATTTCCCGCCGACCACTTGCATTATCCTCCCACGCCCACAATCGCCACTACTGCTAATACTACTACTACCGACCCACATACTGTGAATTCAGATACCTCATCCTCATCCCCTAATTTTTCAGAGCTTCTTTCTGTCTCTGCTTCTTCAACTATCACTACTTCCTCTCCATCTCCTATTCCTACTTCACTCACTTCCACACTTACGGAATCCCGACCTCTTCCAACCATGGCTAATACACCACCTCCCCCACAGTCCATCTATTTAGATTATGCGAACCGTTCCAAATTTACCGGCGAGGACTCGACTTGATCAGTTTACGATTTCCTCAGGGAGGTAGAAACGGACATTCACAATCGGCGAATCACAGATGAACCCCTCAAAGTCTCTTATCTTATGGGTCGGTTACAAAAAGGCAAATCGGAAGTAGGAGCTGTGATCCGTGCAGGTCATTTTGATGACATTAAAACATTCGACAATTTCTGCAAGGAACTCATAAAGCTTTGTTGCCAGCGTTCCAATGCCGCATCTCTCATTGAATTAACTAATCTCCTCACCCAGATGGAGGAGGACATGACAGTCCTAACTCAAAATGCCAAATTACGCGAAGCAACAGCTGCCATGAAGGCCACCAGTAGCGAGATGTGCCAATTGTTAGTAGGCACGAAATGGATGGAAGAAGTTGATGGAACTCCTATGCTTTCACTCAAAAACTTTGGAGATTTACTAGGTTACCTGAGATTCTTGCACTGGCTTGACCCTCGACAGAGAGAAATAGCTCTAGAGATAGGTTTCAATCCAGGAGATAAAATTGTCCAGGTCACCAAAACCATCCAAGAAAGAATAGGCTTGAACCTCATGTGTCAGGCCACAAACCGCCCCTCGGTCTCCCAAGTCTGTCACACCTCCACTCCATCAGACTACTCACGTTTGCTTCCCGCTACACGAGGAAAACCTAACACACACCGTTCTCCTACCTGGCATCGTTCACCAACCGCCGGTCATGATCAATCCAAAGTCCGACGGAACAGACAATCTTCAGTTGTTTCCTGGCACTGTGGTAACCCCGGACATCAAGAATCCAGGTATCACAAGACCAATATGACTCACACTACTGAGGAATATCGTTACCTAAATCACCGCAAGTCGGGAGAAGCGACGTGCCTGTATCAGACCAATATAATGTAGCAAAGGAACATCAACTCCCCATTCGCCATGTAGGGCCCATAACTTCCTCAGGCTTAGTCATTCTAGGATGGAGTAATGACATACAAACATCGTTCTTCATGGACACAGGATCTATAGTAAACTTGATCTCTGATGCCTCTTTAAACATCATTAGAGGAAAAAAAAAAAAAAGGGTCAGCTTCCTTGAGCCGCCTGACATTCGCCTATGTGGTGTAGAGGGCTCAGAGTTTAAGGTCAAGGGAAGAGTCACTTTGGAGGTACAACTAGACAAAGCTTTGATCCCTTTTCCAATAGAATAGAGTTTCCAATAGAATAGAGTTTGACTTGAGATATCCAGCAGATGCCCTTATTGGCTTACCCAGCATTGTCCATCATTCCATTGCATTATTATCTTGCTGTGGTAGTATAGACATTTCTGGGTTCCCAGTATACAGCATGGAATATCCCTGTACTGTACTTACTCAAATAAACTCAGTCATTCAGTCCCCCTTGAATCCAACACTGCCTAAGAGTACAGAGCAATACTCGCCGTCATCATCATGGTCTGAGAGTAAACAGATCAATCCACCACTATCTGAGAGCAAAGAAATAAATTCCTGTGTACTGATGATACATCCTCTCAGCATTCAATAATGGCTCTTCCAAACCCCTCTAACGACAGCACTATAGCCGACCCAGACATGTCTCAATTAACTACCTCACAGAGTTTGACTGATGTTCTCCAACACGCAGAGACGAGGCGTGAAGTAACGAATATGTGCACAATTTTGTTACCGCATGAGTTTACCAAAGTCTCTGTTCGTGTTGTAGGTGCGAAAGAAGGAGTGGATGTACTAACACTACCTGAGACGTGTTGTGTGAATGGCTTAACTTATGAGTCAGCATGTGTACTGTCTTACAGGACAGCTTGTTACCTGTACTTGCTAAATGTCACTAATGCTCCACTGAATCTTAAAAGTGGTGTAATGATTGGAAACTTCCTGGTGTACCAGCGGCCATAAAGGTGTGCCACGATTCCTTCATACCTGCTATCCATGATGACGATAATGACCCAACAGGTATCTATGCCATCAATTCTACGGGATCTGCTCCGACTCTTCCACCTGACCTGACCTGCTCTTGAGTCTAACTTGTAAGGATTTCCCACAATATACAGATCAATTACTCACCCTCTTAAAATCTTACTGAAATGTGGTAGCCGTACCCGGAGAACCGATGAGGAGGACAGACTTCGTCAAACATTACATAGAACTAGTACCGGGAACTCAGCCGCTCTACATACGAGCGTATCGGTTGCCTCACAGCTTGAGAAAACAAATGGATGAGATAGTACAGAAAATGTTAGATCAGGACATTATTGAACTCTCTGTCAGTCCATGGAATAGACCACTTTTCTTAGTCCCAAAGAAGGACGGCAACTTTAGACCAGTAGTGGACTACCATAAAGTAAATTCTGTAACTGTTCCAGACCGTTTCCCGTTACCCGTCCTCACAGATTTGCTAGAGCCACTAGGTGAAAACAATGTAGTCTTTTCATCCCTAGATCTCCTCAGTGGGTACTGGCAGGTCGAAATGGAAGAATCATCTCGCCCTATTACAGCCTTCAGCACCCCTTCCAGACATTTTCAGATTAAGAGACTTCTGTTTGGTTTGAGGAATGCCCCTTCCGTGTTCATGCGACTTATCCATTCGGTCTTCAGTGGCATGATGGGACACCCTTTTTTCGCTTATCTAGATGACATAATTGTTGTGAGTAAATCAATCCCTGAATATTTTGCCAAACTACAACAAGTATTTGAACGCCTACAGTTAGCAGGCCTGAAAATCAACATCAGTAAATGTGACTTCCTAAGAAAGAAAATCAACTTCCTAGGCCATGTAGCAGATGCAGAAGGTATTCATACTAATGAAGACAAAACTAAGGCAATCATCAATTTCCCAGAACCTACCACTGCAGATGCTGTAAAGAGTTTTCTGGGCCTGAGTGGTTACTAATGTAGATTTATTAAGGGTTATGCAAAGATCACCGCTCCTCTAACCCACTTACTCAAGAAAAATGTACCCTTCATTTGCACTAAAGATCAGTCAGGTAGGCCATCCAAGCAGTAAAGACATCTCTCGTAAATGCCCCAATTTTAGCATTCCCTGATTATACAAAACCCTTTCTTCTATGCACAGATGCCTCAGGTGCAGGACTTGGTGAGTTTTGATACAATTCGATCAAGCATCAAGGAAGCGTGTAAGCGTATGCTAGTCGCACCCTTACGACCGCTGAACGTAATTACAGTGTCACAGATCTGGAAGCTTTAGCGGTGGTCTTGTCCTTGAAACTTTTCAGAGATATAGTATATAGTTATCCAGTGCATATCCAGACAGACCACCTCCCTCAATGTGATTTGTTTTAGGGACGCAACCTTACAGGTAGGCTAGCTAGATGGTCGGTCACCATCCAGGACTTCAATTCCACTTTTCAGTATGTCCCAGGAAAATCGAATGTAGTCGCAGATGCGCTCTCACGCCATGTAGCAGCAGCTGTCACATCACTGCAACCAAATGAAACTGAGAACACCACACTAACACCCGACATTGTTCAAAATTCTTAGTGCAAGGACCCTGTATTGTCCAAAGTAATTTATTTCCTGGAATCGGGAGATACCTCGACCTTACCTACTCTACCAGTACCAAAAGATGAGTTCATACTAAAAGATGATATCTTATACAGAGAAACATTACTTACAAGGAAGGACTTGCCCAATAGAGAAGTACACCAACTCGGTGCCCCTACTGATATAATATCTGCGGTCCTTCGCATAGTTCATGATACACCCCAGGCATCCCATCCGAGTAAAGATCGATGCTTGCGCCAAGCACATCTCGAATACTATTGGCCAACCATGCACTGCGATATTAATGCACACTGTGACTCTTACATTTCGTGCCACCGCCACAAAGGATCGACTGGGTTACCTGCACCGCTCTTACAATACCCAATCCCGTCACGACCGTGGGAAACAGTCTTCATCGACCTTTTAAAACTCCCTCTTACGGAATCAGGTGCTGAGTATTTGTTTGTAGCAGTCGACCACTTCTCGCGTTACTGTGTCCTGGTGCCCCTCTCAGATAAGACCGCGAAGAGTGTTGCACGTGCCTTTGTAGATCATGTAATTTGCCCATTCAGTACCCCACGTGCAACCCTTATCGACAACGGTACTGAGTTCAACAATAGTCTCCTGGATGAAATCTGTCGCTGCTTTAAAATTAATTAAAGCAATGTCGTGCCTAACCATCCAGCTTCCAATGGCCTTGTAGAGTGCCACAATAGAAAAATCTTAGAATGCCTCAGACATCTAGGCTCCCATAGTCCGTCCTGGGATGAATGGATACCCCAAGTCGCATCCGCAGTCAATAGTTCCATCAACGCATCAATTGGCGAGTCTCCCTTCTTTGTCCTCTTTGGATTTTATAAAGACCCATACTCCCTGTTATCCTTAAAGCCAGACCCCATCTAATGGAGATGAGGTGTCTGAGGAGTATGTGTGGAGTGACGCATATGATTCGAATGAGAAATGATGAGGTGCGAAGGAGAACTGGAATTGGTCGAGAGATGGCTGATCGAGTTGAGCAGAGGGTGTTGCGATGGTTTGGGCATATGGAGAGAATGGATAATGAGCGATTGGTGAAAAAGATAACTAGATCTGATGTGAGAGGAAGACCACGAATAGGATGGATGGACAGTGTGAAGAGAGTGTTGGATGCGAGAGGGTTGTCTATTGAGCAAGGAAGAGTGGCTGTGAGTGATAGAAATGAATGGAGAGAAACTGCAAATGAATAAATGATGACGCAGCCCTGAGGAGATACTCTCTGATCAAGTCAGGTGCGGGTGAGGGGGTGGGTCCATTATGATGCTGCAGGGGTAAAGCAGCTTTGCTGTCGGACCCTGCTGAGGATGTCACTGACTGCACTACGTAGTTGACCCTCATGCAGTGTGGTGCGGTGAGGATCTGTCCCTTCTCCCCTTTGGGGCTAAGATACGAATGAATGTGTATGAGTGGATGGGTAAATTGGAAGTGTGTTGACCTGTCTCGGCTACCTCCCTTTTCTTGGGGGAAGCAGCCTAGGTATATAGATAGACAGATAGATAGAAAATTGGCAAACTTCCAAACAATCCATCAGTAAGTAAAATCAAATCTGGCTTCATCTCAGGAGAACATGATGCAGCGCCAACATAAATCTACCTCCTCTATCAGTATCAACGTCGGTGATCTAGTCTTTGCTCATTCCCATACACGCACCTCTAAATTGGATGACAACTTTACAGGTCCCTACCACGTGCTTACTCAAAAGGGTAACAAATTTCACATACAATACTTGTCCACTAAAGATACCAAATGGGTACATGCAGACGATCTAAAGCATGCATCACGAGGGCTAGTGTTGGAAGAGTCACTTGCATAACCTACCGCTACCCCTCCGACTCCACAAACCCCTCAATCTACCCAATCTCCACCTACCCCCTCAGTCTCCTCCATCTCCACCTACATCTCCTCATTCATCAATCAGTCAATATCAGTCCAAGCTGCGTTCCGCCCATCAACATCTCCAGAACCTCTTCCATTAATTCAACTCTTAATTTCTGGGTACGATGTTACCTGTTAGTGTGTGTGCGCACACACACACCTGCTAAGTCACGAGTGATGATGTCATCGGAAGGTTCCTGTGGTATGCAACCGGGAGCCTTGGCAGTTCACGTCGTGA
>JAGKTI010037977.1:0-10800 GCA_018397915.1 Birgus latro | reverse complement strand
AAGTCATGTCGATTGGTTGGAAGATGTCATAAGTGTGTTTGCGGACAGCTTGGTGGTAACGAGTGGTATAAGTGATGACAGACTCTGATTTGACTGTATAATAGTCCGGTGCTTTATAGAGACCACTAACAGGTACTGAACGAGCTGAAGAACCAGGACACATGATGATGACAGAGATGGGGACAGTGAAGAAGAAGTATTGGACATGGTTGAGGTGAGCATGATGTACTGGAAGTTCTGGAGCCGGGACAAAGTAACAGGGAGAATGTGTGGAATGATTGCGAACTAAGGCAGACTCACTGGGTGCAGAGCTGCTAGGGAAAATAGCCAGAAGGTGAGCAGCACAAAGGCAAGACGTAGGGGTAAGGGAGGAACATTTCTTGAGCTCTGTGTAAGAGAGGAATGCAGTGGAAAGATTATCATGGGATAGGAGGAAATATTCTGAAAGAACAGAGGCTTGCAATAAGGAGTTGTTGAATCGGAAAGGAGAGGAAATAATCTGGAAGAGGTTGAAGGTCATGGTAGAACGTAGAAGAATGTGAACGACGACGTATTTGCTGAGGAGGGTGGCCTCGAGAACTGGATAGTAGAATTCTAGAGAGGAGAAGGAAGGCACTGGGGACAATCGAATGTAGTGTGAGCCCATTCCAATACAGTATGAAGAGCAGAGATAGGTACTAAGTCTGCAGTGACACGTCCATCAACAGCATCGACTAGGATACGAACCAAGGTAGAGACTTGAGAGAGAAGAGAGTCGATGGCTAGTTGGAGATTATCCACATTTAGTTGAAATAGAGGAACAGAGAAACAACATTAAGATTGGAAAGTTGTTGTTGTTTTAAGATTTCGGTGAAGTTGTTCAGAGTGTAAGTTACATCATGTAGGTGGGCTGTAATCCTCTGTAACACAGTGTGTCGCACCTGTATAACTTGTCTTTGAGAATCTAGGGCCGAGGCTAAGTGAGCTAGGTCAGATTTGAAGCCAGAAAGGTCACGAGCTGTAGCCACGCCAAATAAGCCATTAAGAATTTCATCTCCAAAGTCAAAGAGACCTTGTTTCACACGAGAACGTCTGAATGGAAAATGTCTCATTGAGCTGAGAGAATTTTTCTGTGATGTATTGCAGTTGCCAAGAGATTGGGAGATAAAGATGGTACCAAAACTGATCCGGATTGTGTTTCCCCATGGTGGCTGAGAGGCGGGTCTCGATTTTGTCAAACTGGCGCGTGAAGCGAGGGAGGGTGATGGCTGTGTCGGCCAGGGGCGCAAGATCGTAGCACAGGGAGACTACATCCTCTGTCACCATTACCTCGCCTCCCGAGCCGACCAAGGCCCCGGGACGTACTCCACCATCGTCCTCACCTAACCCGGACCGTATGAGAGTCAGCACTGCCAGCAGGTAGACCGCTAACATCTCACCTAGAAAATAAGGTTAAATTAATGGGAGAGGTCACGGAGATGTTAATGTGTAGAATGCAACTTGGAGCGATATTGATTGGTTGAGAAATGAGGAGATGTAGGTGGAGAAGGGTCAGACTGAGGGATAGGTGGAGGAGAAGGAGAAGTAGCGGTAGATTGTGCAAGGGACTCTTCCAACACCAGGCCTCATGGGGCACGCTTTAGATCGTCTGCATGTACCCATTTGTTATCGTTAGTTGACAATTCTTTTATTTGAAATTTGTTACCCTGTTTAGTGATCACGTGGTGGGGGCCTGTAAATTTGTCATCCAATTTAGAGGTGCGCGTAAAGGAACGAGCAAAGACTACATCTCCAATGTTGATAATGATAGGTGAGGCAGATTTATGCTGGCGCCGCAACATGTCCTCCTGAGATGAAGCCAGATTTGCTTTTACATACTGATGGATTGTCTGGAAGTTTGCCATTTTCACTTCCACATAGTCATCCATAATATAGATGGAGTCTGGCTTTGAGGATAAATGGGAATAGGGTAGGTCTTTATCGAATCCAAATAAGACAAAGAAGGGAGATTCGCCAATGGATGCATTGATGGAACCATTGATGGAGGATGTGACTTGGGGTATCCATTCATCCCAGGACGGACTATGGGAGCCTAGATGTCTGAGGCACTCTAAAATTTTGTGATTATGGCGCTCTACAAGGCCATTGGAAGCCGGATGGTTAGGAACAACATTGCATTTATTGATTTTGTACTGTTGACAGATTTCATCCAGGAGACCAATGTTAAACTCAGTGCCATTATCAGTGATAACCGTACGTAGGGTAGTGAATGGGCAAATTATGTGGCCGACGAAGGCAAGGGCGACATTCTTCGCGGTCTTATCTGAGAGGGGCACCAGGATACATTAATGCGAGAATTGGTCGACTGCTACAAATAAATACTCAGCGCCTGATTCTGTAAGAGGGAGTTTTAAAAGGTCAGTGATGACTGTTTCCCATGGGCATGACAGGATTGGGTATTGTAAGAGCGGTGCAGGTAACCAGTTGATCCTTTGTGGTGGTGGCACGAAATACAAGAGTTATAGTGTGCATTAATATCGCGGCGCATAGTTGGCCAGTAGTATCGAGACATGCTTGTCACAAGCGTTGGTGTTTACTCAGATGGGATACGTGAGGTGTATCATGAACTATTTGAAGGACCACAGATATTAGATCAGTAGAGACAACTAATTGGTGTACTTCTCTATTGGGCAAGTCTTTCCATCTGTATAAGATATCATCTTTTAGCTTGAACTCATCTATTGGTACTGGCAGAGTAGGTAAGGTCGAGGTATCTCCCAATTCCAGGAAATAAATTACTTTGGACTATACAGGGTCCTTGCACTGAGAATTTTGGACAATCTCAGGTGTTAGTGTGGTGTTCTCAGTTTCATTTGACTGCAGTGATGTGACGGCCGCTGCACCATTGCTTGAGAGTGCGTCTGTGGCTACATTCGATTTTCCTTGGACATACTGAAAAGTGGGATTGAAGTCCTGGATGGCGACCGACCATCTAGCTAACGTACCTGTGAGGTTTCGTCCTTTGAACAAATCACATAGAGGGAGGTGGTCTGTCTGGATATGCACTGGGTAATCATATGTACTATATCTCTGAAATGTTTGAATGACCAGACCACTGCTAAAGCTTCCACATCTGTGACACTGTAATTACGTTCAGCGGAAGTAAGGGTACGACTAGCATACGCTATTACACGCTTCCTTGATGCTTGATCGAGTTGCACCAAAATTGCACCAAGTCCTGTGCCTGAGGCATCAGTGCATAGAAGAAAGAGTTTTATATAATTGGGAAATGCTAAAACTGGGGCATTTATAAGAGCTGCTTTGAGTGTTTGGAAGGCATGTGAATGATCTTTAGTCCAAACAAAAGGTACATTTTTCTTGAGTAAGTGAGTCAGAGGAGTGGTGATCTTTGCATAGCCCTTAATGAATCTGCAATAGTAACCACTCAGTCCCAGAAAACTCTTTACAGTATCAGTATTGGTAGGTTCTGGGAAATTGATGATCGCCTTAGTTTTGCCTTCATTGGTATGAATACCTTCTGCATCTACTACATGCCTTAGGAAGTTGATTTTCTTCCTTAGGAAGTCACATTTCCTGAGGTTGATTTTTAAACCTGCTAGCTGAAGGTGCTCAAATACTTGTTGTACCTTGGCAAAATATTCAGAGATTGATTTACTCACAACAATTATGTCATCTGGATAAGCAAAAAGAGAGTGGCCCATCATGCCACTGAAGACTGAATGGATAAGTTGCATGAATGAATACTGAAGGGGCCTTCCTTAAACCAAAAGGAAATCTCTTAGAAAATGTCCGGAAGGGGTGCTGAAGGCTGTAATAGGGCGAGATGATTCCTCCATTTCTATTTGCCAGTAGCCATTGAGTAGGTCTAGGGATGTATAGACTACGTTGTTTTCACCTAGTGACTCTTGACAAATCTGTGAGAACGTGCAATGGGAAACTGTCTGGTACGGTTACAGAATTTACTGTACGGTAGTCCACTACTGGTCTTAAGTGGCCGCCCTTCTTTCAGACTAAGAAAAGTGGGCTATTCCATGGACTGACTGAGGGTTCAATAATGTCCTGATCTAACTTTTTCTGTACTATCTCATCTGTCTGTTTTCTCAAAGTGTGAGGCAATTGATATGCTGGTATGCAGAGTACCTGGTACTAGTTCTTTGTGATGTTTGACTAAGTCTGTCCTACCCGTAGGTTCTCCGGGTAAGGCTTCAACATTTCAGTAAGAGTGTAACAGACTGATTAACTGATCTTTATGTTGTGGGAAATCCATACAAGTCAGACTGGAAATCAGGTCAGTTGAAAGAGTCAGAGCAGATCCCTTAGAGTTGATGGCATAGACACCTGTCCGATCACTATCATCATCGTCTGCAGTAGGCATGGAGAATGCATCCTGGCACACCTTTACGGCCACTGGGTACACTAGGAAATCTCCAATTTTTACACCACTTTTAAGCTTCAGTGGAGCATTAGTGACATTTAGCAAGTACAGATAACGTAAGTTGTCCTCCAACACAGTACACCATGCCGACTCATAAGTTAAGCCATTCACATAACATGTCTCGGGCAATGTTAGTACATCCACTCCTTCTTTCACACCTACAACTCAAACAGAGACCTTAGTAAACTCATGCGTTAACAAAATTGTGCACGTATTCATTACTGCACGCCTCGTCTTCGCTTGTTCGAGAACAACATTCAAAATCTGTGAGGTAGCTGACTGAGACATGTCTGAGTCAGCTATACTGCTGTCGTTAGAGGGGTTTGTAGGATCCATTATTGAGTGCTTAGAGGGTGTATCATCAGGTGTTGAGGAATTTACTTCCGAGCTCTCGGACAGTGGTGGATTTATCTCTTTACTCTCATATGATGATGATAGTATTGCTATGTACTCTTAGGCAGCGCTGGGGTCAGAGGGAACTGAATGACTGAGTTTATTTAAGTAAGTACAGGATGGGGATATTCCATGCTATATACTGGGAACCCAGAAATGTCTGTACTACCACAAGCAGGTAATAGTGCAATGGAGTATTGTGCCATGGTGGGTAAACCAATAAGGGCAACTGGTGGATATCTGAGGTCGTTAGTAACATGAAATTCTAGTGTGAAAGGGGTCAAGGCTCTGTCTAGTTGTACCTCTGAAGTGATTCTTCCCTTGACCTTAAAATTTGAGCCATCTACACTGCATAGGCGAATGTCAGGCGGCTCAAGGAAGCTGACCCTCTTGTTTGTTCTCCTAATGATGTTTAAAGAGGTATCAGATCAAATTTACCATAGATCGTGTGTCCATGAAGAACGATGTTTGTATATCGTTACTCCATCCTAGAATAACTAAGCCTGAGGAAGTTATAAGCCCTACTTGGCGAATGTAACTGCTTTCTTGTCACTATGTTATATTGTTCTGATATGGGCGCTCCTCTTCCCCTGACTGGCAGTTCTTTAGGTAACGACATTCTTCAGTAGTGTGAGTCGTACTGTTCTTATGATTCTTGCATTTAGGAGGACACGATCGCGTAGGCATATGCAGTCTGCCTTGTGAGTGATGTCATCTTTGTTTACGGTCGCAGATGGATTTTCGATGCCCGGTGTTACCACAGTGCCAGCACACAACTGAGGATTGTTTGCTCTGTCGGACATTAGACTGATCACGACTGGCGGTTGGTGATCGGTACCAGGAAGGAGAACGGTTAGCGTCAGGTTTTCCCTGTGAAGTGGGACACGAATGCGAGTAGTCTGATGAAGTGGTAGAGGTGTGGCAGACTTGCGAGACCGAGGGGCGATTTGTGGCCTGACGAGGGCAATTCGAGCCTATTCTTTCTTGGATGGTCTTGGAGACCTGAACAATTTTATCTCCTGGATTGAAACCTATCTGTAGGGCTATCTCTCTCTGTCTGGGATCTAGCCAATGTAAAAATCTTAGGTAACCTAGCAAATCTCCAAAGTTTTTTAGTGAAAGCATATGAGTTCCATTAATGTTTTCTACCCAATTTGTGCCTAGCAACAACTGTCGCATCTCAGAATTAGTGGTCTTCATTGCGGCCACAGCCTCCAATAATTTGGCATTTTGAGCTGGGACTTTCATGTCCTTCATCTGGATGAGGAGATTAGTTAAACCAATGAGAGATGCGGCATTTAAATGGTGGCAACAGAGCTGTATTACTTCTGTCGGAAGTCATCTAATGTTGTAATGTCATCAAAATGACATGCACGGATCGTGGCCCCTATTTCCGATTTGCCATGGTGTAACCGACCCATAAGATAAGAGCCTTTGAGAGGTTCATCTGTTATTCGCCTATTGCGAATGACCATTTCAACCTCTCTAAGGAAGTCGTAGACTGACCAGGTTGAGTCCTTGCCTATAAATTTTGGGCGGTTTGCATTGTCTAAATAGATGGACTGTCGGGGAGGTGGTGTAATAGCCATGGTTGGAAGAGTGTGAGGTTGCGAAAGTGTGGAAGTTACTGAAGTACCTGGTTGAGAGGGAGAGAAAGTAGTATAGTTATATGTAGTTGAGGTGGGAGATGAAGTGGGGCAGGGGAGCTAATGATAGTTGAAGGAGCAGGGGTAGAAGGAAGTTCTAAAGAATCAGTGAAAGAGGAAGAGGTATCTGGATTTATGGTACAGCATCTGGATTTGAATTATGTGGGTTGTTTAGCGTAGATGGAGGAGTAGTAGTAGTACTAGTGGTGATTGTGGGTGTGAGAGTGGGATGCGAGTGGTCCGCGGTAAGGGTTATCTGAGTTGATGAAGTTTGTTTTTGGTACGATCGACCACTGCGGAGATGAGTCACTGAATCGTCATCATTGGTACCTAGTTGCTCACTTGCAGTTTGTTGCCTCTGGCGGACAGGAGAAAGCTCAGTATATTGGAATCTTCCCACTATCCGACGTAATAGAGCCAAAGGCATGACCGGAAAGTGGTCTTGTCCGGATAGTGGCCCTGAAGCTCCAGCACTGGTCATTCATGACCCTAACTTAACCTAACCTAAATCAGAAAACCACTTACCTACCTCCCTACCGGACATGCATAGCACTTATTTAAGTCCTCTTTCACATAAATAATGCACACAAAGCATGAATTAATTGAATTTTAACCAAAAAATGATGATTTAGAGGTGAGTAAGGCATAGGTGCTCTCAACTTGCCAGCAAGTGTATCAGACATGGAAATCACTATGAAAGTCACCCTTTCTCACATAGTATGCAGTAAATAATGAACACAAAGCATGAAATCATTGAATTTTAACCCAAAAATGATGAATTTGAGGTAAGTAAGGCATAGGTGTTCACGAGATGGCAGCTTAGTGTAAGTACCGGACGTGGCAATCACTATGAAAATCATCATTTCTCACATCTTATGAACTAAAATATGGGATACAAAACATCAGATAAGTAAATTGTTACCAAAAAAGGAGTTAGATATGGCAAAGGTGTTCACTGTTCACCAACAGCACTGGTCATTCTTGACCCTAACCTAACCTAACCTAAATAAGAAAACCACCTACCTACCCCCCTACTGGACATGCATAGCTCTTATTTAAGACCCCATTCACATAGATAATTGGCACAAGGCATGAATTAATCGAATTTTAACCCAAAAATGATGAATTTGAGGTAAGGCATAGGTGTTCACGAGTTGGCAGCTTAGTGTAAGTAAGTATCGGACGTGGCAGTCACTATGAAAATCATCATTTCTTACATCTTATGCACTACAATATGGGATACAAAGCATCAATAAATAAATTGTTACCAGAAAAATGATGATTTAGAGTTTGGTATGGCAAAGGTGTTCACTGTTCACCAACAGCACCGGTCATTCTTGATTCTAACCTAAATCAGAAAACCACCTACCTACTTTCCTACCGGATATGCATAGCACTTAAGACCCCATTCACATAAATAATGGACACAAAGCATGAATTAATCGAATTTTAACCAATAAATGATGATTTTGAAGTAAGTAAGGCGTAGGTGCTCACGAGTTGGCAGCTTAGTGTAAGTAACAGATGTGGCAGTCACTATGAAAATCATCATTTCTCACATCTTATGCACTAAAACGTGAGATACAAAGCATCAAATAAATAAACTGTTGCCAGAAAATTATGATTTAGAGGTGTGTTGGGCAAAAATGTTCACCAGTTGACTAGATAGTGAATGTATGTAAGAGACATGGTAATCACTGAGAAAATCACTTCTTTCACAGCCTGTGCACTCAAATATGGGACACAAAGCATGAAGTAAATAAAATGCAGCCAGAGAATGAGGATTTAGAAGTGATTATGGAAAAATATTTAGCAGTTAACAGTGTTACTTACATGTCCATGATGGTTAACGAATATTACCCCCACCTCTAAGGTTTTTGCAGTGGTCTTAATTGCTCTTGAAGCATGTCCTGTAATCCAGTGTTTAACTACACTTAATCCTTAGCACTGTGAATTATGATTGTTTAAACAAGAACTAAAATACCGCAGACGATCTGACAACCGTCCATTCTTCACAGGGGTTGAGAGAAAGCTAACAGGAGGGGGAGAGCGCGGGAAGGAAGCCAGTCGGAGTGCGTGGGAAATTCAAACTGACGCGTTAAAAAAAATTGGATTTTTTTTTTTTTTTTGACCATCAGCCTACGATGTTCGAACAGTGAGGTAACCGGATAGTGGTCGTCTGGAAAGTAGAGAGATTACTGTAGTACATGTAGTGTGGTGAGATTTAGGAGAAAGTATGAGAATGAAAATGTGTATATAGTAGGCGCGGAAAGTGTTGACGCCATCTTAAAAAAAGAAAACATTCTTGTGGTTAGCAAGGAGAAACAAATAAATTAACACTCACCATTGAATTTAGTATTTACTGGCATTCCCCTTCACCTTTATTATCTTCTTAAGGCGTCTGGGGAGACTGATGGCGTAGTTTTGCAGAACAGACGGACTAAAACTGTTCCATAGCTGCAGCCTCAAGTTTAGGCAAAGATGATGTGTCCATACTATGCAGCTGCCGCTTCATGTTTTTGTTTTTGTTTTCGTTTTTGAAGGCTCCAACATGCTTGCGTTTGTCGGCCTTGGTCACCTAATGGCGGCTCTCCACGCTGCTCGATCTCTGGCAGCCTCCCTATTCAGTCCCTTAACCCTTAAGTCACATTTAATGACCTCGTCCCATGTCTTTCTCGGTCTACCCCTCCCAACCCCTCCCCCAGTATTAACACTTCTCACCCTCTGCACCCAATTATCATCCCCCATCCTCTCCACGTGTCCAAACCACCTCAGCCTATCTCTCCTCATCACAGCACCAATACACTCCAGTCCCATCCTACCTCTCAACTCTTCTATCGTAAACCCAGCCCCCCCAGGCCTTGCACGCTGGGACGCACTGCACATCCACCTAATCATTGTCATTTCTGTACGTTTAAACCTGTGAATATCCTCTTCCTTTACTGCCCAGGTCTCACTACCATACAGCATCACACTCCTAACACATGCTGCATACAAAGATCCCTTAGCATGTGAGGAGAGTCCTCTCAATGTCAGGAGAGGCAACAGCTCCCTGAACTTCTTCCAACCACTTCTCACTCTAGCAACCGAGCTAACTCCAGCCTCACCTCCGGCACATAACATGTCTCCCAGATAACAAAACTCCTCCACACACTCAAGAGACTCACCTGCAAGTTCAACCCTCTCACGCCTAACAATCTCCACCTGCTCTCCCCGACACACTGCACACATGAAATCAGCATTATCTCGCAGTCTACCTCTAATACCACTACATCTCTTGTGCACCCATCTATCACAAACACTGCACAAGATGGAATTACTTCCCACACCCATGTGGCAAACTGCACATGGCCACTCTCCCTCTCCTCTGATTGTACCGCCACCAACCCTAGATATCATCACTTTTGTTTTATCTGCATTTACCCTTAAGCCCTTGTACCCCATACCATCTCTCCACTTCTTAAATCTTTCCTCAGCCTCCCCTTCATTCTCAGCAATCAACACCAAATCATCAGCATACAACATCTCCCATGGGAGTCCATCTCTGAAGTCACGTGAGAGGGCTTCAAGCACCATGATAAACAACAAGGGACTCAAAACTGACCCCTNACCCAATTATCATCCCCCATCCTCTCCACATGTCCAAACCACCTCAGCCTACCTCTCCTCATCACAACACCAATACACTCCAGTCCCATCCTACCTCTCAACTCTTCTATCGTAAACCCAGCCCCCCCAGGCCTTGCACGCAGGGACGCACTGCACATCCACCTAATCATTGTCATTTCTGTACGTTTAAACCTGCGAATATCCTCTTCCTTTACTGCCCAGGTCTCACTACCATACAGCATCACACTCCTAACACATGCTGCATACAAAGACCCCTTAGCACGTAAGGAGAGTCCTCTCAATGTCAGGAGAGGCAACAGCTCCCTGAACTTCTTCCAACCACTTCTCACTCTAGCAACCGAGCTAACTCCAGCCCCACCTCCGGCACATAACATGTCTCCCAGATAACAAAACTCCTCCACACACTCAAGAGACTCACCTGCAAGTTCAACCCTCTCACGCCTAACAATCTCCACCTGCTCTCCCCGACACACTGCACACATGAAATCAGCATTATCTCGCAGTCTACCTCTAATACCACTACATCTCTTGTGCACCCATCTATCACAAACACTGCACAAGATGGAATTACTTCCCACACCCATGTGGCAAACTGCACATGGCCACTCTCCCTCTCCTCTGATTGTACCGCCACCAACCCTAGATATCATCACTTTTGTTTTATCTGCATTTACCCTTAAGCCCTTGTACCCCATA
>JAGKTI010037976.1:0-10801 GCA_018397915.1 Birgus latro | reverse complement strand
GATGGCAGAGAAGGCAAGCAGAGGAGGAAAGCAGGGGAGGAAGGAAAGCTGGAAAAGAACGTGGGAAGAGAGAAAGCAGGGAGGGAAAACGGAGATGGGAAAACTGGGAAGGAAAGCAGGCAAGGCAGGAAAGCAGGGTAGGAAAGGAGAGAAGGAGAGGGAGGAGGGAAAAGATATACAGGAAAGGGAAACACGGTTGGAAAAAAATAGGTAAAGAAAGCTGGGAAGGAAAGCATGAGAAACAGGAAGAAAAGGAGGGAAGGAAACTGTTACGGGACAACAGAAAGGGAAAAAGGAAAGCAAATTGGGTCGGCATGGAGGAAGGAAAGAAAGCAGTAAGGAAAACAGGATAGGGAGGTAAGAAGAGCACAAAAAGAAACAAAAATGGAAAGCGAAAAGGGGGAGAAAGCAAGGAAGGAAGGAAAAAAGGGAGGAAAAGAGGTAAGGTAGCAAAGACAGGAAAACCATGAAGGAGAACAGGGTCAGCGTAGGCCTGTGAGAGGGTCGTAGGTTCCAGGTGGCTCAGTGGCGACTCAGAGGATATTGAGGCGGGATGATTTAGGTGGGAGGAAGGTGGGTGGTGGGAGAAGGGGTTAGGTCGGGGGTCTAGAAACTTGATATCGGGTATATAGAAACTTAAGGCTTATATCTCACAAGTGTGGGAAGTTTTTAGGATGAGATTAGACTTTAGAAAAATTGGTCGGCTGCCTTTGTGAACTCTGTGAAGGCTATAGCTATGGATTTAAGCCTTCTTCTTTGTTTTCTTATTAGCACTTGTGTAAGAGTGTATTAGTAAAAATTATAACTACCTTGAACGAGCTAGTAGGAAGTGCTGTAATTCTTCACCTAATTCTCCATCCATTCATCTGTCCTTTATATATTCATATATGGACGTACGTATGTTTGTATGTATGCTACGTAAGTATATGTATGTATGTATCGATTAAATTACCTCTCAATGTCTATATCATTTATTTATATACTCATCATTCCATTTACCTGTCAAGTAATGTACGTCTTGTTCCCGGTATTCTTGCCAAATATACAGGAGGAGAAAACGTGAAAGCCATTAAAAAAAGATCGCCAACAAACTACACGTACGTGCAATTACTGTATAACAAAGTGGCCAAACAGCCACATGCACCTAAACTCTAATAAACTCCCGCTAAAAAGTGTTCAACTCGTGGCAAAACACTCGGCGAAATATTTAACTCGGCACCCCCAACGAGACGACCCGCGCAAAACTGAACGTCCCGACTCTTCAGGCAACTCGGTTCCTGAGATAAGTCGGCTCACAGGTTAACTCCTCTCAAAAGATCATTCGATTCATAATGTATTTCGGCATTAAAGGCGACTCAGCTCCTTACGGCAATTCAGCCATACCAAACTCCATACCGCTCTCTCCCACACCACACTCACCCGCAGTGAACTCTTCTTCCACGTCCAACACCGCACTTCTAATCTATTACCATACCAAACTTCTCCCATACCATTATCTTCCCATACCATACTCTCTCCACACCAAACTCCAGCGCCAAACTCTTCCTTTACAGAACTCTCCCTAGCCCCACGAAAACACCACCTCCACTCATATGGATCCACTCCACTGAAACCTTCTCCACTTTACTCCTTTCCACACTTCCCCATTTCATTCCAGTCCAGTCCACTCCACTTTACTCCATTCCACTATACATCACTCCAATTCACTACACCCAACGTCAATCCACCCCACTCCACTTCACTCCACCCCATTCCACTCCATTTCATTCCACTCCACTTAACCACGCTCCGGTCCACCCCAACCCACTCCACTCAACCCCAATCCACTCCACTCCACTCCTGCCGCGACGAATGACCCCTTTCCATCCCACAGTCGTTTCCGTGTCCGAACTTAGAGGGCTCGTTGCCTCGTCACTTTTACCCAAGGAAGTTTTAACATCTTCCAGGTCATAAATCCACGCTGCTGCTCCGGAAACACTGGTATTTTCTCTGCATGCAAGTGAGGAATATTAGGACGTAGCCGGAGACGATTACTGTTGGTTGGAGCTCATTACTTTGTCGTTTGTTCTCTCTCTCCCTCTCTCCCACATACACACATACACATATACACACACACTCTCACCTACCTACACACACACATATGCATCTGTCCACTTCTGCGCACCCACCCTGATCCCCAGATAAAGCATAATGATGTTAAGTCCTGCTGGTTGGCTGGCGCTGGGAATCCTGAGCTGGACCGGAGACAGAGGCGGGGAGGTAACAGGACTATATATATACTGGCGATTTCACTTGCTAGGAGAAAACTTGGGGCAGTGAGAGATGAAATATTCTCCTATATGTTCTTTATACAACGAAGGCCAGCACCATCAATCCATCTATAACGTACGAAAGAATATAAGAACGGAAAATGCAAAATAAAGCACAAAATATTAAACTGTCCAATTATTCTTGCATGGGGGAAGATGAAATATTGTCCTGCGCGTAATTTATTCAACGTAGGTCGGCATCAAAAACCCACCTATATCGTAGAAAAGAATATAAGAACGCAATATGCAGAACAGAATGCCAAATAATAGGGCATCCTGAGCCTCCCATGCCCTGGAGAGTACAGCCCCGGGACCCTCAGTAATAATGCCTAAGCTGGCCACAGGTACCGGGGTGAGTCGCTCCCAGAATAACACAGCATACCAGGCGAGGAGCAGAATACAATATATTAAGCATTTACTGCCACTGGATTGCAAGTCTACTATTATTCGCTTCTCTTCCTCCTACTATTACTTCTAAACATAAGCTCCTTCTTTCATCCCCTTTACCCAACTATCTACCTCTCTATCTATCTATCTCACTGACTTGACTGACTGACTGGTTATGAAGACAAAAAAAGTGGTGTCCCATTTGTATAATCCTGGAAGTTACTTCAGGATCCAACTGACTAGACAAATGTACAGACACCAGGAACAAACACCAAATACGTGAAAACCGAGTCGGATCTCTTTTGCTTGACTAAATTCCTTGGGTGCAGGAGACAGAGAAAAGAAGATCACAGCAGGACTCTGTGATATCCCGCTTTCTGACACAGGACGAAAAATACGACTTGGCTCAATACAACAGTCGAAGTTTGTCCATCATCACAGAAACAGGAGATCAGGGTCGTTGTGCAGTAGATGACACTACTACTACTACTACTACTACTACTACTACACACACACACACAGACACACACACACACACACACACACACACACACACACACACACACACACACACACACACACAGTACGTCACACCCCTTCCAGCAACACTCCAAATGCCATGCTAATATCACATTCTAATATCCAAACAATAATTATGCAGTTAATCTCGAATTCTCATTAACATCCTCTTTAAATACTCTCCCCCCCTTATAATGCTCTCCATAATAAATTATTTAATTAGTAAATGCCTTATATATATTTATTTACTTATTATTATGGGGGGAGGGCAGTGAAATGGCAGGGGATAGGGCGAAATGGAGGCGATTTGTTTGTGGCCACCCCTTACGGGATTAAGGGGAGGGATATTATGTAGCTTATGCAGTAGCGAACATCATAGCCATTATAACAAGACCAATGACCTCGTGATTATGCTTAATACCTGGCTACGCGCTACACCTGGTAATTCACTCAAGCATATAACACACCTACAAAAAATACCCAACTAATACCCATACGAATACCAACCAAATACCCACACAAATAACAATCTAATACCCAACCTTATACCCTCAAGACTACCCTCCATTTTTTCCACGTCCACGTCCAAATCCCTCCCCTCTAAAACATTAAGGATTGAACACCACATTACCGGACACTGGGGTGGATTTATGGCCCAGCTGTTGATAGGGTGACTCTCTAGCATTTGTATTCGTCAGCGCTCGCCAAATAAGGCAAATTAATCCGCGGATTTGGAAACTGGGTAGAGATTGTGTGTGTGTGGGGGGGGGGAAGGGGGGCTATCTATTGGTAAACGTGTCAGGCTGAGTAAAGACTTATTAATAAAGCAGATGTGCAGTTCGTCATGAAGTAGATGTGCAGCTCGTCATGAAATCAAGGAGGAATATATCTTTAATTGGATATCCACCTAGCAATATTCAGAGTCTTCGTGTCCATTCATTATCTTGCTAGAAATTATGAACAGTATTTAATGGCTATAAGAGAACGCCCACATCACCTTTATTAAAATTTGTACAGAACAAAATAATTTAGTAAGCAAGCACTAACTCACAGAACTGTCGTATTATATGTGATCATTATTTCATCAACTACATTTATAAGCAAGGTAAAGATAATTTGTCACCGTAAACCAATATCCGCTCTGTATGAAGGGCTTTATCATGCGGGACTTTGTTCAACCTGAATTTGGCGAAGGCTTTTCTTGATTCAGTATCTTCAAAAAAAAAAAAAAAGTCGATACCTAGGGGTGACAAAATAAAAACCAACCTACCAAAATTCCAACTGTCTTATTCTTCAGATGTAACAGTTTGGGAAAGCTTGACCTCAAACTGTGACCTTTTAAACCTGAATTTTATCCCGCATATTTTTGATGTGAATAGAAACACCCAGGCAATAACTGGTTAATATCTGAACAAAGTTTTCTCTGGTCATTATTAACGGGGCCACAAGCAGAGGACTAAGGCACATAGAAAGTGAGGAGGAAGACCGCCATTCAAAATTTCACCAATGCTGAAGGTTTCGTTTTTATTAGTGTTCTAAGATTCATTAAAATATTAATTCATTTGGGAAGAATTTGATGGCAGACAGACAGGCGGACTGAAAACCGATTCGCTGACTCTTCCCGCACGAAATTGGGATGCGTGACTTTGCAAAAATACCACCGGACCACTCTTTTGGTTGATATCGTATGGTTATTGAAACACGGCCAGGAATACAGTATACGGTAAATTTAAAAACATTGCCTCGAAGGTATGTGCGCAATATTCCATCTAACTTTACATTATTTTATTCAGCATGGAATGACCCACAAAAGTCCATGGTTAACATAACTACTGTCTTACTCTTAGCCTGATGCAGAGATAAGACCATGAAGACCCAACAACAACCAACCATCACACACACACACACACACACACACACACACACACACACACACAACACACACACACACACGAAATTGCCCTACATTTGACTGACGCTACCAAAAAATAACTTTCTGGGCGAATAGCGACCAAGCGAGGGAATGGTGCAGCAAAATGGAAGGACCCGATGCTGGACCAGGTTGTGGTGGGACTGATTGGTGATTCAGGGACAACTTGCGTCCGGGAAGTTCACATGATGGCGCTGAAATACGCGACTGAGTGATGCTACTTTTCCTTCTTCACCTCTGACATGCAAATTGTCTCTCATTTCTGAAGTTTCATCTCACTGCCTTTCAGAATCTTGAAAAATGTGAAAAATGAGCTCAACTAAAGATGTCCCATACTTAAATAATTATCGTCGTTTCGTTTCGTTTCGTTTTTGAAGGCTGCAACATGCTTGCATGCGTCGGCCTTTTTGGATTGAAGCGTGTAGCATTTTATGACCGGATGCCCTTCCTGATGTCTACCAATGACCCTTGGGTGGATTCGATCCTCCGACCCTACGGCCAGAGCGGAGCGCTCTAACCCACATAGCGGTGATGAGGAGCCTACACGTGGTAAAGCTGTGCACACCTGATGGAGCACCTGCGGAGTCCACTATGGAACCAAGCCTCCCCATTTTTCTCCGCATATTGTCGTGGGAAGGGCCCTGCTTCGATCCTTGTGAGGTGTTGTCTACTACAGGAAGTCACCGGATCCCTTCATGGTGTATGTAATGTACTGTACTTGTAGGTCGGCACCACAGAAGCAGTTTTTTACCTGTGGTCTACGGGTCTGCTAGGCCAGACAAATCGTGGATAAGGAACAACAATCACATACACACATTAAAAACATACACTCACAGACACAACGTCAGAACATCGGTGATACTTCTAAGAACAAATGCGTATTTCAACCTCGCTGGCTGAATAAACAAATGCCTCCACCATTCTCAAATCTTTCTCTGCAATATTACACAGATGTGAGGTGGAGTCAGCTGGCAGTGACGAGGGTTCTCAAGGCCACATAAGAAATACCGCCAGCAAGAACCCGTAACCACGCTCTCCTTCACAAGGCGAATCCAAATGTAGTTTCTCTCGATTTTTCTTTACATGTTTCTATTTAGTTAAATAAGTATTTCCTTGTCACTGTAGGCTTCCCCCCGAATTATTAAGTTAGCCCTCTCATGGTCGGGAGAACTCTAATAATCTATTCCAGCTAACACAAGACAATTTCGTTCAGCTGAGAGTGAGTTACAGGAGACTGAGAATGTTTATCAGTTTCGGGATTCAGAGCTTCCTTCATACAGCAAATCACTTCAGAAACATTCTTCATTATTTTATCGCCTCTACAACATTCAGTCTTTTAAAGAAATACAGTATGTCAAGGCATCTTACCGCGAATGAAAGTTGATTCCAGCTTTCTTTTTCTAACTTGTAACTTGTAAAAATGCATGGTAGAATCTCAGGAGAAATTTAATGAAAAAAGAATAGCAGAAGTGGTACAAAATTCTATATCTTTATAACTTACTTGAATTGGATAATGTTCTCTTAGTTAAATTGAATCAAGACGATTTTATTTACCTTCAGAGAGACTTATCAAGCCTTCACTAGCCCCTTTCCTACGAATGGGCCTTCCTAAACTAAATGAACTCTTTTGGTGGGAGCAAAATTGATTTAAAAAGAAGCCATCATCCTAAAGTGTAAAAATTTTAGAGACATTATAAGAACTGAGAAACATAAGGTCTGAGCTGTGTACTTAGGGCCGTCAGTTTGATAAGATACCCTGAGATTTCGTTATATATTGCTTGTCCTGGGGCTATGTTCCAAAAGTGCCTTGAGTCAACGCTGTGTGTGTGTGTTTTTTTTTTACGATTTCACCTTAACTCACACGGCAACGAAACAAAAATTAAACAAGAGTGAAGATAAATGTGAATAATACAACACAACAACACCAATTCTGAAAATACTCCGCTGTTACATATACAGTACTTATTCACTGTGAGACCTTTTTTTTTTTTTTTTTTAAATATACAACACTCGGCAGCTCACTTGGCCGAGGTGTAAGAGTATAAAGGATTACTGGGAGATTAATGGAAAAATACTGTCATCTTTTTTCCATCCTCCCCTCATCTTTTTCCCCTTTGGCATAGGCGTATTTTCATGGTGGGGTGAAGGATGGAAGTGGGTAGAGGATTAATGACAATACAAAGCAAAATCCATGGTCCAAAAACTCCTATTTCTTTGTATCTTCTTCCTTTTGTTTGTTTTTGTGCTGACAGTTTCGGCGAGGAAGGCATACGACCAAATTCTCGTCGACTTTATTTCGCAATTTATTTTCAGCAACTTTTTCTGCCTGTTATACCATGATATTCTATTGTATTTTACTCATATCAATTACAAAACATCAAAAGGACAGAAGTAACATATCAGGGAAAACTAATGTGTTATATGGAAATTAAGTCGCTAATGTAAATCTATGATGTTTCCTCTGTTAACGGGAATATAGCTATTATCCCTAAGGCTGCAAAATGCCCTCTACAGATTTTATTTCGGTTAAACACCGGACAGACGTATTTCACTACTGATATTACGAGACCATTTTAATCTGTATGATGGCTTTCTTATAACTTATTTTCGCCACTGTCAGACGAAATTATTCATCAAATGGGAGACCTGCGGCAGGGAAGGGATTGCAGAAGAAGTAATCTCTCTCTCAGACCCACTCCGAGAAAAGTTAACGGGTAATATAACAGTAATACAGATCTGATGCTCGTGGGTCCAAGGGATAATTGACTCTACTTCGTCCACTCAGTTTCATTCTCTTTAATCCGATGCCTTTTTTTTTCTTTTGCTATCTTCAGACTATTTTTTTTCTCTTTAGTTCAGGTGCTTCTTGTAATGAAGGGTTAATGAAGACGATTTACTCCAGCTCGCAGCCTTTCTCCTCAGCTGAATAAAATCGTCCGGAAGTGGGAAGACTATATTACAAACTCAGTCTTCGTTGAATAGATTGCAAACCATTGCATCTTGAGTCTCTTGATGAAAAAAAAAAAAGAGATATTTTTGCACATTATACAGGGTCATTTTAAAGTCCTCGTCTGAAGAGGTTAATGATAGTCGTGATATGAACCGTATGTTGATAAACTCCTCTCTACCTAATGATCACTAGCCATAAGAAAGAGAGATCAGTGTCAGACGAAACACATACACACACACACATACGAGCTCATTAAAACAAGTCTATTCCAATTAGACTCCACGAAAGCAGTCTGGACGATTACCATGCAAATGTTTTCATGAATATACAACATTTCGGATACAACCCCCACTGCAGAGATAACACGCCCACGCTCTGCATTCGTCCCGTCTCGGTCTTAGGGTTGTATTTTAGGAGACACTGCAGACTTCGCAACACTTGTCCCTATGCAATTTACATAATACACGTTAACAACCTCGTAAGTAATTTATATCATTTGAATGTCGACACAGTTTCCATCAGTAACATACAAGATAATGGCATGAGGGAAAACGGAACACTTTCACCCGTTCCCAGAATTAGCTTTACAGGGCGGGAATGGACGTGTAATTAAGCTGTCACTCAAAATTCCAGCGAGTGGGTAAAGAACAACCATTTCCAGGAATCCACACTGGAGTATAACCCAAGTCTACACGGTACACACATATTCATTCTATCTCACTTGTGTTGTTACGGCGTCAGCATTTATATTGTGTAATAATGGGTGACTTTGTTGTAACTCTATGTGTCACTGTCTGTCCTTAGGTCCATCGTTTACTCTTCTCTATAAAAGTTAACGCTGCTGCCCGGAGAGGTCTTTCCTGAAGTGAATTAATAATGTATGTCAGGCATTAACTAGAAAATGAAAATGACATCCGTGGGTTGAATGAGTTATTAGTATTGTTTCCAGGGTGCGTTGTAATGATGAACTGACTAATACAAACACTTTAGTTGTGTTTATCATTACGTTACTCATTTCACTTTATAATGGTAATGTGCGAAGTATACAGAATCAAAGAAAAATCATCATAGCGACTACAACACTAAGGGTCGTATGCTTAAACCTTTTCTTCCATTGTGGAATACAAAACCCTAATTACTGAAGGTCATTGAGCCTTAAATGCTAACATTCAGTTTGAAAAACAGTTTTTATGGCGACGTCAGCGATGCCAACTCCAATTCACTAGGTCCTAGGAAGAATATGGTTTCAGTGCTTGTAATAATGCATTATGCTTCTCCCATCAGGAAAAAAAAATGCCCTCCCATAATGTAACATTAAAAGGAAACGGCAAACCATTTCACGCAACACAGTAATAACGGGTGACATTATTTAGGACGGGATTTATTTGAAATTTTCTGCCATATTTTTTAGCTTGACAGCGTCACGGCGTATGCAAGCCTCGATTTCTAGAGGCAATTTAAGGAACACTTGTGAATACTAGATCTGGTTAGCCCGAATGCCACGTTAGAAAGCACACACGGGGGGAGGCAGAGATGACAAACATACTTTACTTTCTTAGTGGCTTTCACGTATAACTGTCAGAGTGAAGTTATGAATAAAGCATCGTGATTTCCGTTTTAATAATACTGCCGGTGGACCCAAAACGCCTAACTTTGCCAGCTGGTGTCTGAAGATTTATGAAAGTCTCCTTGTGCAATAATGGAAGAGTTGTGATATTTGATGGCACCCAGCACGGCGGTCTGTCATAGGAGGAAAGGGCTCCGAGCAAAAACAAAAATGCATGGAGATCTTTTGTTCTAGGATGGGGGAGATGGGTGGCTGAGTGGTTAGAGGGGTGGTCTGCTGTCCCAATGGATGAGGGTGCGACAATGGATTGGGCAGGGAACAGTTTTAGGATTTGAATTTCGCAAGAACAGACTTTACTTATCCATCATAGGACCCATTGTAAAAATGCCCCCGCTAATATCAGTATACAAGTTCAACTGGGACAGCCCTAGAATGTATTCAGTACGGACTGTGGATGTCAGCGGCGAAGTGGTGACGTGTGAAAGATGTGTGTGGTGCATTGACGGACTGCTAGGCCTCAGGGAACTGGCTGTTAAGAGTATACCTACAGTACAGCTTGAAGCATAAAAAAAAGTTGACATATACTGACGCAGATCATCCTTCTTTCAAGAGCTTTCTATAATTATCCGAAAAAATATACTAGCTTTCTTATTTACCATTATAACTACACTATAAGCTCGACTGCAGGAGACAAAAATAATGATGCAAAGAGTATTATTAAAGCATTTACCAAGCGACTGCAGGGGAAATAATTCATATATGCATTTCAATTCTCTATAAGCCAGAAGTAATAATGCATTTGCGTACTGAATGAGAGGACTCAGCGTTGAATTTCAGTATACGTTTCAAGCAGTTTTCCGGCAATATTCGAGAAGCGAGGTCGATCGGAGGGCCTCTTAAGGGTAAAACACAAGAGTTATGGCCACAGCAGCTGCAGGTTCGACCCAGACACACTTCTTCCGGCCCTATTAGCCATTCCAGCACCAGATGCGGGAAGAAAAATAGCCATACGCACAGCTTTTCCTACTCTGTTTGTAACGCTGGGCTTTTCATTTCTTGGGGCTTATCTTTTGTATATTATCCAATTTTTATAAGATACTGATGTGCCACAAATTTCCCCAAATCTCTTCAGAGATCTA
>JAGKTI010037975.1:0-10801 GCA_018397915.1 Birgus latro | reverse complement strand
CCTCACTCCTTGCACATTCTTCATTAACCATGTTTCCACTGCAAATGTCTTGAATTTTTCCTCACACCAATACATTAATGTCAGCACTACCACTTCTTTGTGCAGTCGTCTTGTCTGCTTCACACTCAGATCTCTGTTTAGTATCAGGGCCTTCATAGCAACGTCCACTTTCCTTCTATCTGTTACTTTACCATCCATTTTTTTTACGTGTCCAATTCTGGGCATAGGTTTCAAGGCCCGTTCCCTGAGGCCCAGCAGTCCCCCTACGTAAGGTTAACCTCCACATGTACCTCTCTTTTTAATTACTGCGCTGAGGCATTTAAGCTCCCTAACTAATTAAAGTCTCTACGTTCACCAGCATATCAGACTTAGTTATCTTCTCTCTGAACAATGACCAACTTTACTTGTATCTATACTTCCTTTTAATACAGGACTTTCCCAGACAATCAAACAATTCCTAACCAATGATATTGAGATTTGTGCCACACCTAATCTGGGCAAATTCATCGCGTTGTCGCAAGACTCTTTAAAATTTCTTGGGTCCTCGAAGTCAAACTGTATTTCCAAAAACAGATGACATATGCGAAGCTATATTTGGTTTTCTTTCATCTGAGGGACCTAGGTGTGAATCAGAAGTCAGAAAGGCATGAAAATGGACACCCCTTAGTTAGGATGTAGGCTAGAGTCTCCTTGGTTACTGGGGAAATTTACCCTCATATCAGACTACACTTGGCCATCATCTAAGCTGAGAAGGAGGTATGGATCTTTATTAAATGAAAACACACCAATTATAGTTTTACTCCAAGGATCCGTTTTAGTATATGTGTATAATTCATTCATTCACTAGGTAGTAATTATACCCTACATGATCCCAACTTTTTTTTACAATAAATAGTTTCTGTAGTATTCATTATTGGGCGTTCTCTCTCTCTCTCTCTCTCTCTCTCTCTCTCTCTCTCTCTCTCTCTCTCTCTCTCTCTCTCTCTCTCTCTCTCTCTCTCTCTCTTATATTCACTCCGGTAGGGTTCTGATGTATTTGGTAACTGTAAGAGTGGCGACAAGAGTAAATAAAGGAAATCACATAAACAAATTAACCCATTCAATCAGGAACCTCTTCTTGTGTTATGTTATTGCGGTAACCAGATGTTCTTGTTTTATTCAGGAGAGTAGCTTAAAATTAAAGGGATTTATGAAGAATGTATGCAGTTCTCCCAGCTCGAAAAATCTCCCTTTAGCTAAGTGAAATCGTCTGTAGATAGCATTAATTAACTGAAGGATACGTCGCCACACTGAAATGATTTTGTTGTTGTTGTTGTTATTGATCAACCACAGCCTGTCTGACCTAGAAGACCCATCAGCTGCAGGCAAGCAACCGCCCCTGTAGCTGACACTGCCTCACCACAGCAAGGCTCAGGGAGTAGTGTGGGGGCTTGCTTCCTGGATGGACGTTGCATTTGCATCTCGCCATCCAGTTAACAGGGGCATCATAACAGGTCCCCCCCCTCACCCCGAAATCTGGTTATATGGATACCACCCGGCGTTGTAAATGGTTTCCTGGGTTACAGGAAACCATTAAGTTTGGCACTCAGTATACATAGAGCTACCTGAAGTGGGAAGAAGAAGAAGAATAGAACGTGACAGGAAGAAGAAGAATAGAACGTGACAGGAAGAAGAAGAATAGAACGTGACAGGAAGAAGAAGAATAGAACGTGACAGGAAGAAAAGGGAGAAGTAGGAAGGAAGGAGGGCATGCACAGACACAGAATGAGAAATGGGGAGGAAGAAGTAGGCAGCGCTACATCAGGTGAATGGATAACGGTCGCCACCACCTACCACCAGGTTAATTTTTAGTAGAGATAGTAAATACAGGTCCAGGTCTAGTAACAGTTGCAATCCCAGGGTCAGCTGGTTGTGAACCCGGTGGAGGCTGCTTGAGCGCCGCTTCTCCTGTAGTCTACCATCCTCATTTCGGGGATGAGAAGGAACAGAGAGACGTTTGTTTAACCATGTAGTTGACTCCTCCTGGTTATATCAGAGAGAGAGAGAGAGAGAGAGAGAGAGAGAGAGATTCTTATCTCCACCAAACGAATATATTTTACTTAACAGAGCACCCTGATAGCAAGCTGAACATGAAAAATATCCACTGGCTGATCAGGTTACGTCGCATCCACTTTAATTAACAACAGTTGGGTCATTTCCCCCCTCAGTTCAGTTCCCTACTTCAGCACACTTAGCATTCCACCTCCTTCAGCACCTGTAGGGCGGCTGAAGCTTGCGAGATGCCGCCAAGCACCTATAATTAATATACGGCAACGTGGCTTCGAGGTCATGTTCCTCTCCTGACCCCTGACCCCACCATTCCAAGATCCTTGGCCACCAGTCCGCTCCCCCAAGACACACCGTAGCCCATATTCTTCGGTAACTGTGGATGCTCCCTAACGCCCTTTCCTTAGCGATTTATTACCCATTCTACAGTTTGCTGCTCTCGTATGTGTTAACTACATCTTTGTAACACCAACACAGTAGAAAAAAATAGCACATAAAGCACTGATAACCAGCAATATGCAAAAATAAACCGGCATGGGAAAGGTACTACGAAAGCAGACAAGAATATGGACACGTGAGTTTATTTCAGACGATTTTGCTCATCTTAACCCCATTAATCCCTACGTATTATTATCTTTTATTCTTGTTTCCTTCAGTTATATTTAGATTAAGAGAAACGTTTGGAAGTTGTTTAATTCTTTCAGTGATGGAATTTAATACATCTACTTAGGAAAATAGTCTATTCTTGTTTAAAATGGAAAACACGTCCTCGGAGTGAAGGGATTAACACTCCCAGGTTCCTATGATTCGTTCCCAGGTTCCTATGATTCGTTCTCAGGTTCCTGTGATTCGTTTTCAGGTTCCTATGATTCGTTCCCAGGTTCCTATGATTCGTTCTCAGGTTCCTATGACTCGTTCTCAGGTTCCTATGATTCGTTCTCAGGTTCCTATGATTCGTTCTCAGGTTCCTATGATTCATTCAGGTCCCTATGATTCACTCAAGTTCCTATGATTCACTCAACTTCCTATGATTCACTCAACTTCCTATGATTCGTTCTCAGGTTCCTATGATTCTCTGTCAGGTTTCAGATTCGTTCTCGGGTTCCTATGATTCGCTCTCAGGTTCCTATGATTCGATCTGAGGTTTCTGATTCGTTTTCAGGTTCCTATGATTCGTTCTCAGGTTCCTATGATTCGTTTTCAGGTTCCTGTGATTCGTTCTCAGGTTCCTATGATTCACTCAAGTTCCTATGATTCTCCCTCAAGTTCCTATTATTCGTTCTCAGGTTTCTACGATTCTCTCGAGTTACCTGGGGGAAAACCATAGAGTTACCCCCACCATGACGGGGTTAACGGTGGCAGCGCTGATACAAGGGGTCATTGGCTTAAAACTGAAATCGACAAGTGACATGCAGACTCCAAATATTTGACGATATTTTTGAAGTACTAGACAGTGATGGAACTTATGACTGCAGTGTGTAGTATGGGATGCAGGCTAACCCTACCTAAAAAGCACAGGCGTCCCTTAAATGACCGTCAGAAATTAGGGGTCTGCTTTGCACTTTGCGATTTAGGGTTTAAGCGTGCGACCTAATGTCTCCCATACTCACTCTCAGCTGAAGAAAAGCCTGTAGTGTTAAATGGAGGAGAAATAAAGAGTGTTCCCTAACATGAGAGGGTTAATGGTGGCGGTACTGATACTATGGTCCAAGGAGGCTGCCTAACACCACTGCCTAGGTGAATGATTTTGCTTATTACACCTTGCTGTCCACTTCTGTGTTATCTAAATCATTTCAGTATCACCATATGCTGCATTTATAACGTACAAAAGGATATTAACCAGGCATATCCCAAAATAAATCGCTAAGGAAGAGGTGTTAGGGAGCTTCCTTAAGTGATGAATATATGGACCCATGCCTCCCACACGCACTGTCAGCTGAATGAAATCGTCTGCCGTTAACTGGAAGAGAATACTAGAGTTTTCCGACCATGAGAGGGTTAAACAATGTCACATCCGACCAAGGAAAGTGAACCTTATATTGTGTGTGTGTGTGTGTGTGTGTGTGTGTGTGTGTGTGTGTATGTGTGTGTGTGTGTTTCCTGCTATGTGCATTATGTGTTGTAATTTGTGTACTTTTCGTGTTTATCTTGATTATCAGATGAGTTATACGCTGCATGCTTGTTATTTCAATTCTGATGTATGTATGCTCGTTGTTTTGATTCTAAGTTATATATCTGTTTCATTCAACAAGACTGCCGCCTGAGGCAAGGATTGATTGTTCATCAGGTGTTCCGAATCTTTTGTTCTGTGTATTGTAGTATTTCTTTGCTTGCACTGATTTGGTAAGTTCATGTAATCATTCCTTTGTAGGATATTATGCGCGTATGCAAATTTAAGAAATATTTTCCTGTGTAGCTTCCATGTAGGGTATGGTGTATTTATGTAAATATACTGACTTAGGATGAAATGTATAAGATATAGAGGATAATTACCCAAAAACGCCTGGTGAGAGATGACGGAAGGAGAGTTAGGGAGGGAGGGGGAGTTGGCTGGAAACTCTGTCGTGGACTAGACCTAAGTGTCCTACCTCTCCACTGGATTGATGGCTTGATATAGGACTGAAATTACTGTGAATGAGATTTATACAGAAGAACTGCGAGTGACTTGTAAACATGTACATAATATTTATGGAAAATTAAATGGAAAGAAGGAAAACTATAGATTTCCTTCACACTACAACACTTAGTCCCAGGTGAAATCTTGACAAGCAACACCATGAGATTATTCTTGCTACATCAGACGATTTTACTCACTTTCACACTGTCTGGTGCTTGTGGTTCACTCTCAGATAAATGAAGCCATGGAGAGGTACCTAGGGGAGAACTGTAGAGCTTCCCGACCATGAGAGGGTTGTTGGTGGCGGTACTGATATTAGAAGTGGTATTAGTGCGATTCAAAATACATACACTCAGCTGAATAAAATCGTCTAGTGTTAGTTGGAATGGAATACTGGAGAAAATGCAACTATGAGAGAATTAACAGTAAATACTAAATATTATTAGAGAATTACCAGTAAATGCTAGAGAAGATTATTAAAGAATTAACAGAGTAAATGCTAGAGGAAATCATGAGAGAGTTAACTGAGTAAATACTAGAGAAGACAGAGAATTAGCATAGTAAATATCAGAGATCATTAGAGAATTAACAGTAATACTAGACTAGAGAAGATCAAGAGAGAATTAACAAAATAAATAGATCATAAGACAACAGGGTAAATACTAGCGAAATCATTAGAGAATTAACAAAGTAAATACTAGAGAGGACGCGATCATGAGAGAATTAACAGAGCAGCGGTATATTGGTATGATATGACTGATGCAGCTACGCGTTACGTTTTTCTTCATATAGTCATGGGAGTCCAGAAAATTCGCATCCCAACTCTTTTGTTTTGTGGAGACGGCAAACTGCTAATGTGAGAAGCACTGATATTTGTGTCTGCCTCTGGTGCTTGATGTGATAAGTTCAGCATACTTTTCGAATCTGTAAGAGAAACAGGCAAGATCTGACAGCCTGTCAGGGCCAGTCAGATGGCTGGCGAGTTAGGATCCAGCACTGATCAGGAATATATGCACCTCGTCTCGCAACTGGTACAGGCGGGTGAGAAATCTCTTCTGGGAAAACCACCTGGGCTGTGTATGGAGCAGTGGGGCTTCATGATCCCTGCAAAGCCTAGCGGACAGCCTGGTGTTCATGAGACGCGATTGGTTGTGTAATATTCTACTCGCAGTCTGAAGGACGCTATCATGTGTACCAGTGAAGCTTGGCGTCAACTGGTCCTGAAGTGTTAGAGTTATGATCAGGTTAAACTGGTGAGGGACGGGGAGAGAGAGAGAAAGAATATCGCGGTCCTGGGAAAAGAACATAGGTATACATTTTTCATCAGCTGTGTCTTTCAATTCTAACGAACAAAAAACTGAAAATATGTTACTTAATACTCTCCTATATCATATACTGATGAGTTAATACCACAATTCGACATTTGTAACAAAAAGTATTTCCTTCAAAATTTACCATAAGCTTCAGCGGGAAGAATGCACCAGATACTACGAATACTGGAGAAGTAGGCTTAGCAACAGTTGTATTGTACTCGTATTTGTTCGACGTTTCTTAAACACAATTTCCAACACATTATTTGTATATATTTCCCACTGTACGTAAATTCCTAATGTCTTACACCCGCGTAACATTTCATGAAGCACTGACTACAAACCACACCACTACATAAATTATACGTAACGCAACCATCGCGTTAGTTTTCGTTAGACTACATTTATTTTATTATAAGAAAAAAAGAAAACTAACGAGAAGACTTGATACCTCTTCAAGACTTTACTGAACCGACAAAACAACTCCATGATCCGAAACATAAAATGACTAAACAGAACCCAACATACAAAAGATATTCAGATATTCAGATCACCACACACTGGGCATCGCTGTCATCGTCAATATACGTACTGTTTCCGGTCTTGGTTTTCATTGCACCCATAGCCGAAAAGTCTGTCTCACAGCGGTATGGAGTGGGGGGATCTCACTGATAGAATAAGGCTTTCTTTATTAAACTTTATCTTCAAAGTAGCCGAATCCTGCTCCTAATAAACCAACCCTGAAGGTAAGGTACACTTTCCAAAACATTAATCCTCTCAGGGAGTTATTAGATTTCACTCTGGTTCCTGTGGAGTGTTAATTATCCAGCAAAAGAATGAAAATATGTCATCTTTTTCCAGTGATTTCCTAAAGGACATGCTAAATGTTTATAAAATACGACACAAAATAAGTCGGATACATTTATGCTGTTCGAAAATGACGTTAAAGATGCTGAAGAAGAACGAAAATTGAGGCAGCAGCTCACACCTCAGCCATCTTGTCAAAGGTCAAAGCCACACATAATCACTGGCCTATATTTGCTTACATGTGAATATGAGAGGTAGGAAAATCAGAGGAAGGCATTGTGTGCATAGATGACGTAATATAATGCTAATGATCCCCGTGTTTTTCAAAGAGCTCGTGGAGTACACCAGTATGGTACACAAACCCTGCCAGTAAGCTTACATTTGAGCAGGATTTTATTTTGGGGTGTATCTAATAACACCCTCTTACTTCATGGCGTAACATATGCCATGTGACAGCACCAAAAAATAAATAAATAAATAAATAGAAATTTTAAAAAGGAGAAAGAAAATTCCAGCAACGTCATCTCCGAGCGTTCAAGAGTTGTAGTGACATCAACTGATAGGTTAGTTGTCCTGGCATTCAATAGATGGCAGCACATGACGTGTAATTGTGTTTAAAAGATTAGCTGCAGTCTCTGGTTCGTTTATTGCACAAAGTGGTAGTATATCTTTTTTTTTTTAAGAAAAAATCGGCGAAGAAAACTTTACCGATATTACCCCTCCCCAGAAAAGGCAAAATCACCTCTTTGGGAGTCTGGTAATTACTCCCAGGTTAGGAACCACTTAGCGGGTGCACTCGCTGCAGTCTCTGAGGGCTCGTTGTCGTTGTTGTTGTTGTCGTTGTTGTTGTTGTGGCTGTTGTGCGTGACTCGCCAAACACTTGAAAGCCCGTTTCCTAAGGCCCAGCAGTCCTCCTACATACCATGCACATTCACAGTCCCTACTTCAGCACTAATACTCACCGTCCATTATATACACATACTAACGCTGTCTCATTCAGGGCTGGTGTGTAATGAGAGATGAAAGATGGCCTGGAACGGCGTATGTGAGTGAAGTGGTGGGGGAAGGAGAAAGGGAGGCCGAATATGGGATGGAAGGATGGAGTGGGTAATTATATAAGTTAAGGGTGTGTGAATTGGAGATAGGGCAGCCTGATAGCGAAGGCCAGGGATTGCGGCGTCTGACTGAACACATAAATATTAGGTGGGACTTGTAGAGAATCGGTTTCTTAATTTTTTTTACGAAATTTATGTATAGTATCTTGGAGTTCGGGGCATCTTTCCTAAGCTGAGTAGAGTAGCGTGAAAACAACTGGAATAAAATACGAGCAGAAGAGATTATGAGAGGGTTAACGTGTGGTGATGGTGTGGTGATGAAGTGTTTGGTAAGGGAGAGAGAGAGAGATGCAACGCTGGCGCTTAGCAATATTGATACGTGAGCTGCAATATTGGTAAGTGGAATTTGCAAGGGCCCGACTATTCACCACAGTTTCCCTCCCATCAGCCTTCTCTCTCCATTTTCATCACTCATTCTCTCCTCTTACACACTCCCCTCCTCTTTTTTCTCCTCCATAGTCTTCTCTTCCTTTCTCTTCCATAATCCTCACTTCCTTCTCGTCTCATTCCTTCTTCCTCCTAAGTTATGCCCTTCCTTTATCATCAGTTTTCTTTCTCATCTTCTTCCCTTCTCCATTCTCATTCTCTTTGGTCTGTCTTCTCTTTCCTTCCCTTCTACTTCACTTCCTTCTCCCTCCCTTCTTCTGTTTTTCTCCTCCCTTCAGATTCTCTCCCTTTTCCCCTCTCCTTCACGTCATACTTTCTTCTCTCCCCGCCTGTTCGTGTACTTTGCTCCCTTCCTCCTTCCTTCCTTCCTTTCTTCCTCTTTTCTTTCCCCTCTGGTTCATATACTTCTCTCCCTTCCTCCTCCCTTCTCGTCTATTCCCTTTCCCCCCTCCATTCCTTCCTTCCTTTCCCCCCTCTCCTTCATACTCTCCGCTTCTTCCTTCCGCTCCCTCCTCCTGCTCAATTACACGTTCCCTCACCTCCTTCCTTCCTTTATCGATTTGCTCTCTCTCTCTCTCTCTCTCTCTCTCTCTCTCTCTCTCTCTCTCTCTCTCTCTCTCTCTCTCTCTCCTTAATCCCTTCTGTCAGACGATTTATTCAATTTATTCTCCATTATTCTAGACGATTTTTTTTGACTGAGGAAAGTGGACCACAATACCCAAGTCTCGAGATGATGATGATGATGATGATGATTGGAAAGGCTCGTCGTAATGAAGGGGTTAATGTAGGGTGTATCTAACCCCTCCATCATAAATGGCCAATCCACAGCTGAGGGAAAGCGTCTGGTTGTATAGCAGGCTGGTTTTCAACTGACGGAACTCAGCCACTGCCACAACTTGATTGCAAAAGCGTGGTCACATGAAATTCAGTGAGCTTTAGTTATGAGATTGTCGTAGTAGTAGTTGTAGTAGTAGTAGAAGCAGTAGTAGTAGCAGTAGTAGTAGTAGTAACCCCTGCCTCAAGTGATACGTGAACCCAGTGTACTGCGGGATGAAGTTGCTCCTCATTCTGCAACCCACCATCTTCCTTTCGGGGGATAGGGGCAGAGCTGAGGGACTTCTGCATACCCTGTAATTGAGCCGCCCGGTTATATCAGTGCCACCACACGAAGGCGTCCCTCTATAGCACTCAGGTTACAGAAAAAGCCCTCTAAGCAGAACATAGCACGTCTTAAAGTGAGATAGTTAACCCCTTCAGCCCGAGAACGCCATTATAGTTCATTATATTCCTGCCATCTGGACACGATTTTTTTTGTTCTCGCTTTAAACACCTCGTGACGATGCCTTGTTTTCTGAATAAAACTGTCAGGACCTACTGGAATAAAATGCCCAAGTTCTTCCATCCAAGCCTTGATTACCAAGAAACAAAAGCATATATATGAGTGCCTCTAGACTGGACAAGCATCATTAAGGCAGGCGTTTAACGTTTAACTAAAGCACAATCTACTAAATTACATTCACAATCGATTTTACATCCAGTGGGAAACAAATCTTATCCAGTTTACCTGATCGGCTCAAGAACAGTGCTCGTATCGTTCCTGTTGGCGCAATGAAAACACCAGCGATTGGGTTCTGATTTTACACAGTGAAGGTTCTCTCTACTGAATAAAGGTAGATACTGTCAGCAAGATATACCTGAGTCTGACTGGCGCAGTGAGAAGGTAAACACTCTCAGGCACCTCACTCCCAGCTAAATAAACTAGTCTGGTATTAGCCTGAATAGAATACTCAGGTTGTAACTATGTGAAGGGAAAAGATATTGGTATTTCTGGGTCAGCGTCCACAAAATTTGCCGGACCTCTCCAAACGGCACGACTAAAATTTATGGAAATATTTATTTTTTATACATGTCAATATTAAGCCGGATTAGGGGAAGGAAAGACGAAGGGGAAGGAGCGGCGAACGCACCTACTGCCGTAACCCATCCAGGGCCACACTGAGCGGCACAGGCACAGGCAGCGGGTTAGGTGGTGACGGGTGGCACTGCCTGCGTGAGCTGTGGTGAAACTAGGGCGGCCGGCAGAGACCGCCAGCGTGCATGCACGCTGCTGTAATGCCCGAGTTCTCCAAGCTCAGATATTAGTTACATGTGTTTGTATTCATTTTCTTGTCTTATTAGCGTGTTATTTAGTGAGATGTATACACATGAATTTCGTATATTTTCTATATCTAGAAGCTTTAAACTCGAGATTCACATAAATCTAATCTTACCCTATTGCACGACAGTTCAGGCTGCAATGCGTGACCTTGGTTGACAGGCACCGGGTGGCTGCCGCACGATTCAAAAAACGGAACTCAAAAGGTCCCCAACAGGACCCTAAATAAAAGAACCTGAAGGGATTAGCTACGGGGCTTCTAGCAAGGCATCTGTAAATGTCCTGGTTCTTGTGGGCTTCAAAAAGCTATTTCCAAATCGATCCCTCAGTAAGTTGCTCTTCTGGGCCTGCGTCGAAGTCCAAC
>JAGKTI010037973.1:0-10801 GCA_018397915.1 Birgus latro | reverse complement strand
GAATTCGGAAAATATAGTGCCATGGCCTACTGCTTAGCTTATGTAAGCAACAGCGAAATGGAAACAGCAAGCTAAGAACAGTGGATCCAATTGCATTACCATTGTGGAGGCGACGAGTGGAGGGGTTTCAATATGGCGGCCAAGGCTTCACGCTCGCTGTGGAGATAGCACTCCATATTATAGAGTGGGGCGCCTGACACTTGTCATACGCGTAATAAAGTAGTAACGAACATCTGTTTTATTAGATAATGACACAGACGTCTCCCAGTATCATGTTATTGCGTACTACATTAAGAGAAGATAGACATAACCTTTTATAGTATTTTTTAATAATTACTGAGAATTAAACGATGGCATAGATGATTATGTTGGTGCTACGGAGTTCCTCAGATGACAGATTGCAGCAGAAAATGCGAGTCAACAACTGACTCAACGATGCTAGGACATGACAACACCTATAGTAGGCATATGCTCCTTACAGCCTCAGAAATTGTAAGTAATGATGTTATACGCCTCAGCCATGCTTAATGTAAGTTTAATATTTAAGACAGTTCTTATCACTGTATATTGTTTAGCTACTCATAAGAATGCACGAAATCAGACAGTTTGGAAGAGGGTTGCCAAACGGCAATTTCTTTTCTCCCGTGAAATAGGCTATATAAAAAAGGCAATTTGAACCACCTATGCAATTGAGAATCGCAATGCTCCAGGCGGGAAGCGTTTCGCGGCTCCTGATTGGTTAGCAATGACGTAATATTAAACACTGCCAGATGATCGACAATATTTGTGGATAAACATATTTACTCTCATGTTCCTGGGGAAAAAAATAATCAACTGTTTATCAAAAACACGAACTATATTTTTATTTTGTTCGTCTGATGCATGTAATACCACTGTGAATGTATTACAGTAGAAATAAACAGAGTACAGTACTTCCCGTGACAAACTGTCAGCTCTCCCAGAGGAGTTTGAAATAAATAATAAATTATCCCGTCCTATCGCCATCCAGGCTGCAATGGCGGCCAGAGGAATAGGGGGGAAACTACTTGCATGGGTGGGGGATTTCTTTGAGGACCGTCAAGCGGGCATGCGATTTCAGGGGCACCTCTCCCGGTTTTACTGCCACAGCAATGGCACGCCCCAGGAGAGTGTAATAAGCCCGCTTCTCTTTAACATCCTGGTGGAGGGGCACCTAAGCATTGATTATGGACAAGGGATTACTCTGCTCTGTTACGCAGATGACCTAGCCCTTGTTTTCACAAGGAGGGATTGCTACACCCAGGCCCACTTTGCTGTCTCTCGGCTGTATGCCAAGTGCACCGAGCTGGGCCTAAAGGTCAATTTTGACAAAAAAAAAAAAAAAAGTGCCTGTCCTTTGGATTATGCCCCCCTGAATTCCCATTGTTGCTGGGGGGACATCACCTCTCACTCTTTACTCTCCACCAGTATCTGGGGGTCTGGATAGATAGTGGCCTAACTTTCAACAAACACGTTCGATACCTGTGAGAGTGTGCCGCTACTCGAATTGCTGCTCTCAGGTACCTCTCTAAACGCAGTCTAGGGGCGTCCTTTAAGGTCCTGAGAACCTTTCACATTCATGCTGTCAGATCCCTAGTGGACTACAGTTCACTAGAGGTCGTACAAAATGACGCCTAATAGGTCATGCTGGGAGTCCCACGCTGGACCCGACTCGCCAATCTACGGGCCGAGGGAGGTTTGCCGTCCCTAAAGCATCGTATTGCTCTTCGGGCTGCAGTTATCACCCCTCAGCTTGCCCAGCGTCTGCCGCAACTACCAGTCTCTGCCTTACTCAGGAGCCTCCTGAGCTGCCCACCCGACCCATGCCCACAGCGGGACTGAGTCCACACCACTGCTGCCCTCATCCACAGCCTGGGAGCTGCTGCTGACATCTGCAGGGAACCTGACTCTCCCTGCCCTGGATACACCGACCCACCACCATGAGCTCCCCTTCCATACTAGATACTCTGCCCCACCGAAGCCCACCCACGTGCCTCTATCCCTGCCCTTCTGCGTCAAGAGGACCTCAGCAGGGTAGCTGCGCTAGATGGCTAGATGCCCGAGACTCCGCCACTTACTACACAGACGGATCAGTGTATTCTGATGGCTCCACCGGGTCTGCGTTTGTCTTCGGACAAAATGTCGAATCATGGCATCTCTCCCCGGGTGTCTCTGCCTTCCAGGCAGAATTAGTCGCCATTCTCGGGGCATTACGCCACGCACATTTCCATCAGCACCGGCGGGTCATCATTCATACAGATTCCCTGTCATCACTTCAGGGATTGCGCTCCTTCTCCCTCGCCGATAACGTCTCCCTTCTGATGGAGATCCACTCAGTCGCCTCCCTCCTCACTAGCACAGGGGCCACAATCACCCTCCATTGGATTTCAGGGCATGTCGGGATCCTCAGCAACGAGTGAGCTGATGCCGCGGCTCGCTCAGCCTGCTCTCTCTCGGGAGTTACCTTTCCAATCCGCCCCAGTTCTTCAAAAACCCTTGCTACCCTGGCTGGCACCATCGGCAGACTGGTCCGGGAATATCACCAACTTTGTGTTGCCGAGGGATAGCATTCTGCCCGGTGGTATGCCACAGCCACAGCATACCTCCTGCTCATGCCCCCACCTGCCCTGCCAAACCACCTTGTAGTACGGCTCTGGTGATTGCGTCTGGGATTCCCCTGTTACAGCCAGATCACAGGGGTTGCACCAGAGCCATACTCCTATTGTCCTGACAGGGCAGAGGAACCCCTCATACATTACTTATTACAATGTCCAGCCACTGCTTGGCTCAGATCTCGTCCTGAAGCGGGCTTTGCCCGTTCGGGCAATGACTTTCTCGACGCAGCGGGCATAGTTGCTCACACACCTTTTAACATTTTGTTATCACTAGTAAGTAATTACCCTTCCCCTCGATAAATCAGCAAGCGCATGCATAGTGCAACACTGACAGGTTTGCCTGTGCCCACTAAGTGTGGGCAAATATCTAACAACAACATCCATTCTTAGACTCTATCACAAAATTCGCTTTTGTTCTTATGGTGATATAATTATGAACTGCAAAAATTAATATAACACTAAACTAAGTGAGAAGTTATGCCTTGTTCGAATCTGTGCACAACTATGGAAGAAAATCAAAATGTAGTTGGCATAATAAATGCAAAGTTAACGTGCAGGCTCCTCTTATAACGAGACACAATCTTCCTCCTTGATATATCTTATAAGAAGCAAAGCTATAGGGGACGGTAGTGATTGTAATAACTGGTTGCCAGAAACAGACGAAACAGACAGCGTTGGCGGGAAAGCTGTGCCTGTTGTGTGGTTCTCGGTGCTGCAAGTGAACACTGTACGCTCCTTTATAGACAAGTGTGTTATAAAATGAACATACTTTATGTAGCAGGCTACTCATGTGTGATTCATACAGTGGTATGTAGGAGCACATATATTACAACAAGTTACAATTTCCACTGATGGCTGACCAATGCCAAACGGGAAACGACATCTATACAATACTTCGTTTTGTTAACAAAAATTCCAAATGTTTATACAGATACATTAACCTATATACTTAGATTACAACCTCTAGATTCCTATATATTCGTGTCCATATGTTCTGTGTAAATTATTCTTCGTATTTTTTTAGCTAAGTAATCAGCTTTTGAAATATGTCCGTAGGCCTACTGCTGTAGCTGCATTATACATAAATGTCTGTTTTTCGGCAGGAACTGAAGATGCCACGGCAAATGTATGTTGGCAAAAAGAGGCCAGATATAATCAGAAGCCAGACCAAGAACGTGATAATGAATGTTCATCAGTACAGTCGTGGTCATAAATAATCTTCTATCATCCGGTACCCCGTGCCTCAGGCTGGCTCCTTTATGCGCGGCAAGTCACAGTGGAGTAAGAGGGGCTGCGAGTGCGAGGGACGGGCCAGAGAGGGAAGGGAAGGTGGGTGGGGGGACAAGTGATGGGGGGGTGGAGTGAGGGAGGAGAGGAATGGTAGGTAGGGGAGGGAAGGATATGCAAAATGGTGGTCACATTATTGCCTATTTACTTTCATTCAGGGATTGATATACACCAGTTAATATTCGGTAGATTATGCTGCATCACACCTTGTATAGCGGTGCCAGATAACAAGCTTTAGATAGGTGGTGATATCAAGGGCTGGCTCGTGATAGAAATATACTGACGTAAGAGATCAAACATTAGCGCAGAAGCATTGAGACTGTGTAGGCCCAGATTGTCAATGCGTGAGAGCCATAGAACAAGAGGACACGCTTGCAGCCCACCTCTCGCTGCGTCGACACCTCCACCCCAGTCCACAGTGGGACCAGCTCTCCACAGCTCTGCAGCAGCCAAGGGGGTCTGGCCTGTCCCTCTCACCGGAGTTTGAGGACCTAGATCTGCCCACCAGGAGGTTGAGGATCCTCCACCTTTAGACCATGGCTTACGACCCTCCCTCCGCCATTACCTGGATCAGGGCCTTCTCTCTCACGACCGCGACCGGGCCCACCCTCCTTGGCGTCCTTCTGCTGCTGGGGAGCTGGTCGAGTGTCTCTAGCCCTTTTCCACCAAGGGCAAGGGGGTTGGAAGCAGCATGGGGGTCGACCTGCAGCTCGACATCGGCTCCCCTTCCATCAACGCCACGCCTTCCATCCTGCTGTAACCGTCCCGCGCTGCCCTCGTCGACCATCTGCAGCCGTCATCACCCTTCCACTGAGTCGTCCTTTGCCTTTGCCACCCTTCTTCATCTGCCAGCTCACCTGCCGTGCTATGCTCCCCCTGGAGAAGCCTTTTTTCTGCCTTTTACTCTGACGGGCTCTCTTATTTGCCCGTGTCCCACCAAGTGTGGGCAAATATTCAACAACAACAACAACAACAACGAGAGGACACGGGCCCGCCTCCTCCAGCACAACCATGACGAGTGGGAGCTGGTCAGAGGAAACCAGCAAACCATCAACAGCATCGTTTCCTCGTTGCCGCACAGACTGCAAGAGGTTATTGAGGCAGGAGGCCACTGGACTACTTACTAAGGCTTTTCTGCTTGCTCTGGCTTGACCAGTGTCTGTAAATATTGACAGATATATTTTGCTAGTTTGAATAAGAGTTTGTTTAATTTTTCTTCTAACAGATTATTAGAGACATCGTTATTTTATCCACCCTTGTGCTCAGACATCAGATTTATTTACCTTTTATGCACAAATATTTTAAACAGCCTTTTCATATAGAGATGCCATAAAATAGTTGACCTGATGGTGACTTTACGGAGGGAGTATATATCGAGAGGATGATATTATTTAATGTGGACACAGCTGAAGAGTGTAATTGTAAATGTGTACAAAGGAAAGGGTGATGCCCTGGAAAGGGGAAATTACAGAGGTATAAAGCTCTTAGATCAGATAATGAAAGTAATGGAGAGAGTTCTAGAAGGTACGATTAGAGAAAGAGTGAATATCGATGAGATGCAGTTTGGGTTTATGCCAGGCAGGGGGACCACTGATGCCATATTCATTGCTCGACAGCTTCAGGAAAAATATATTGGAAAGAAAAGGGAATTGTATTTTGTTTTTGTTGATTTGGAAAAGGCCTTTGACAGAGTCCCTAGAGAGGTGGTGAAGTGGGCAATGAGAAAGTTAGGGTTGGAAGAATGGCTGGTTAGGGTGTTTATGGCCATGTACTGGGTGCTCGCACCCGGGTAAGAGTGAATGGAGCTTTGAGTGATGAGTTTTCCGTGCATGTTGGTGTTCAGCAGGGGTCAGTTTTGAGTCCCTTGTTGTTTATCATGGTGCTTGAAGCCCTCTCACGTGACTTCAGAGATGGACTCCTATGGGAGATGTTGTATGCTGATGATTTGGTGTTGATTGCAGAGAATGAAAAGGAGGCGGAGGAAAGATTTAAGAAGTGGAGAGATGGTATGGAGTACAAGGGCTTAAGGGTAAATGCAGATAAAACAAGTGATGATATCTAGGGTTGGTGGCGGTACAATCAGAGGAGAGGGAGAGTGGCCATGTGCAGTTTGCCACAAGGGTGTGGGAAGTAATTCCATCTTGTGTAGTGTTTGTGATAAATGGGTGCACAAGAGATGTAGTGGTATTAGAGGTAGACTGCGGGATGATGCTGATTTCATGTGTGCGGCATGTCGGGGAGAGCAGGTGGAGATTGTTAGGGGTGAGAGTGTTGAACTTGCAGGTGAGTCTCTTGAGTGTGTGGAGGAGTTTCGTTATTTGGGAGACATGTTATGTGCCGGAGGTGGGGCTGGAGTTAGCTCGGTTGCTAGGGTGAGAAGTGGTTGGAAGAAGTTCCGGGAGCTGTTGCCTCTCCTGACATTGAGAGGACTCTCCTTACGTGCTAAGGGGTCTTTGTATGCAGCATGTGTTAGGAGTGTGATGCTGTTTGGTAGTGAGACCTGGGCAGTAAAGGAAGAGGATATTCGCAGGTTTAAACGTACAGAAATGACAATGATTAGGTGGATGTGCAGTGCGTCCCTGCGTGCAAGGCCTGGGGGGGGGCTGGGTTTACGATGGAAGAGTTGAGAGGTAGGATGAGACTGGAGTGTATTGGTGTTGTGATGAGGAGAGGTAGGCTGAGGTGGTTTGGACATGTGGAGAGGATGGGGGATGATAATTGGGTACAGAGGGTGAGAGGTGTTAATATTGGGGGAGGGGTTGGGAGGGGTAGACCGAGAAAGACATGGGACGAGGTCATTAAGTGTGACTTAAGGGTTAAGGGACTGAACAGGGAGGCTGCCAGGGATCGAGCAACGTGGAGAGCTGCCATTAGGTGGCCAAGGCCGACGCATGCAAGCATGTTGGAGCCTTCAAAAACGAAAACGAAAACAGCCGTGTCAAAGGTTGCATATGAAATTTAGTTCAAAAATTCAATAACACGTAATGGTAGAGGGCGTTTCTTAAATAAACATTAATGAAGTCAAAGCCATCCACATTCCATTCTGCGTCTGAAGTCAAAATACAGGGATAAACACAAATATCTGCCTCCATACTAATGTTTGATCTGTCACGTCTGTATATTTCTCTCACGAGCCAGCCCTTGATATCACCACCTATCTAAAGCTTGTTATCTGACGCCGCTACTCAAGGTGTAATGCAGCATTATCTATCGAATATTAACTCCTCTCTATCATGCCCTGAATGAAAGAAAATAGACAAATTATTTGACCACCACTTCGCGTTTCATTCTCCCTCCTCTACCTCCCCTTTCACCCCCCCCTCACTTCACCCTTGCACCATTACTCGGCCCCCCACCCACCTTCCCTTCTCTCTCTGGCCCCTCCCTCTCAGCCCTTCATACTCCACTGTGACTGTAAGCAGACGTAGTCGAGGGGTGTAATTCTATAAAGTTATTTTGTTGTTAGTCGATGTGAGAGTCGGTAGGAGAGAGTAATGATGAGGCGTGTAGATGTCAGTGTAGGCCTTCTCATCCTCTTCGTATTTTAAGTAGGTTGACGAAATAGGCAGATTTGGGTCGATTGAGTTTTTTGTGAGACAGTTACCTGAATAAAACTTAAGAGCTTGGCGTGACCCGTATAGCCTATGGTTTGTGCTAGCTGCTGTCCTCCTACTGTACTCTCACTCTCCTACTCCCTATTGCTCTCTCCTTCTCTAACCCTTCTTTTCTCCTGTCCTCCTCTGTCTCACGCTGACTGTCTCTGTCTGTCTCTCTCACTGTCTAACCTTCCTACATGTGATATTGGACTTGTATCTCCCCCTAGCTTCCGGCTAAAGTATGTGGGCGTACGTGTGTGTGTCGGCCACGTTTCCGGCACATGATCAGGGGTGTTTGGCATTCTTGATTAGTCTGGGCAAGGGGATGTGTTCACCAACTCTTCCTGGAGGGCTCAGACATAACTACCTGTTTTACGTATTGTTACCTATAGCTATACAGTACATACCATAGTTACATTATAGTATTGTCTGTCAGGGGAAAATGAGAGTTTTACCCTAGCGTGTCGCCAGATGTCAGGGGAAATTTAAGTATTCCCAAGAAATAATGAAATATTGTATAATTGGTATACAATGTATAGCTAAGTGTGCTATGTCAATTCTCTAGGGTCGAGAATTACAAACTTCCTCAACGGCACGCAGCAGAGAACTAGACGCTCTATTGGGCTGCAATATTGTACCGTTGGCCTACGAGAAAGTTTCTTCTCCCCCCCCAACAATCAAAAAAAATTATAATAATAATAATAACAGGCTCTTGGCTGAGCCAAACTCCTAGCTAGCACAACGGATTTAAAGTGTGATGCCAAAGCTGGCCTAAGTACCGGCCGTGATTTAATTCAAAAGTTGTGCTATCGCAGAGTAGCAAACTGTATTAAATAATAGAGTGGAGTAATCAAACACAGTTAATAAACTTTAACAAAGCTCAAGAAAAGAACTGTGAATTTATTAATTACAAAGTAATGAATTTACGTTACATGAAATTCAAATCAAGTAAAGGAATGCACTCACTCGCTCAGACACTCAGATAACGGCTAAATATTTCAAAAAGCTTAGCCTAAAAAAAACCCAGAAAATACTGATCGGTATGGATGAAACAGAGCTGCTGTGACGATCACCAAAGTGGGTGGGGCTGCAGGAGACACGCCAATACAAGCTGAAATCTGAAAACGCTAAGAAAGCACTGAGCCTAGAAAGGCGTCCCGCCGTGTCTACAGTCAGACTGAGCTCTGATTTGAATCGGCAGCGCGATGAGCGTGGGAGGTGCGCGCGCCGGCGTGTAACGGCTACCACGCCAACAGACAATTGAAATTTATGGGACGATGTCACGACTTACCCAACATAACGTTGCAATGTAGAAAATTCCTGACATTGTCATAACATATTATGCCTACACATCGCTCGGTCACGCCCACTGTCGTACCAAAAACAGTAAATATTGTCATCACATTAATACATACTGTATACACATTACAGTCAACTTGTAAGTTAATTAAGGGAAATGCATAATATTGTAAAAGTATCATAATTGTATGACTGCAGTTACCTCGTGTTAGTGCTATTGTAGTTACATCATTTTAATACACTGTTACGCAAATGTGACTGTAACATAACATTGTGTTAATGCACCTGTTATATAACTGTGTTCGCCATAAAATTGTAGTTACATTTTGTTAATGCAACTGTTACATAATTGTGTTGGCCACAATGTGGCAATTGTAACATAACTGCAGTAATGCTAGAGTTTGTAGTTACATAATTGAAGGAACTGTAACATAATTGCAGTAATGGAAGCATTTGTAGTTAAATAATTGTAGGAACTGTAACACTATTGCAGGGATCACAAGTGTGGTCATTGTTGTTATTTAACTGATACATATGTATATAACTTATACAGTAATATAAAATACAATCGTATCATGAATTAATCATATTTGATGTACTTGTTTATTTGAGACACCATGGGTGTATTGGCTTAATTATGTTGCACAGTTTGTATTTAAGTGATATTATATGTGACCCATATTTTGTTATTTTACATAAAACAATATTTACAATATGTACAGTTTTCACTTAGTTTCTTTTGTACCACTCATCACTTGACACTATAGTCCTCTAAAGGTTGTGAGGTCAGCCTAATATGTTTGCTCATTTTAAAATTCATCTTTAGGTATAGGTTGAAAGTACTAATGCGTGTGGTTGAGTATAGCACACTGTTGCTAGCTCCACTTGTGTCAGGCATTTTCACTTGATTCTTCTTGTCACTGTTATATGAAAGATACATGTGTACTTATATCATGATTCTCTGGTCTCACTTGATTTTCATATGTATGTACTATATGTTGATGTAAGGATATATTGTCTATCACTGTGTATTGAAGTAGTACTGTTATACCAATAGAGTAAATGTTAGACTCTCTATTATTAACTGTGTTCGGAATACTGGCTAGGATGCTTCTGCTGATGATAGTGGTGATGGCTGGAGCATGTTGATAGGGTTTGATTGAGGTGTGTCAGATATGATTCGTCAACACTGTCATAACTGGAGTAGGAAGACACTCGCTCGCCTCCTCCTGGTGAATGGGGGTAATTCAGCTGTGCTGAGCTTTACTCAGGTGACATTTCACTCACTTTCGTTGTTTCTTCTTCTTGTTCTCCGTTTGTTTGTTTTTTCACACTTATAACTCTTCCTTCTTACTGTATACTCGCTTGTGGTTACTTGATCGTGGTGGAGAAGGTGGATATCGTGGTGGTTTTGGAGAAGGTGGAGGGAGGAATGGTGGAGAGAGGGAGACTGGTGGGGGATGGTGGTGAACGGTGATGGAGATGTGGTTGAGGGTGTGGGTAAGCTAAGTTATGCTTATCTCAGCCCCGGCACGTCAAAACAACGCCCTCACTGCAGGTAGCTTCCTTCCTCCCCATTCTTTCTTCTTGCTCTTATTCTGCTTCTTATGATTAACTTGTAGGCTTGTTCTTTGTTACTTGTAGTTGCCTGTAAATCATAGAGCTGCGTCGAAGTTAAGTAGTTTGATTGATGATTGTTGATTGTAGATGTTGCTTGTTGCGTGGTAGTCGTAGATTGCTTTGACTGAGACGTTAATCGGCTTCTTTTACAGCTCGCCACCACTCTCAGTGAACGGAGTGTAGATATCGTAGTTTACCATTTTCAGGATCGTAGTCTGCTGCATATATCGACGAACGTATAAACGAATATCGATGAGCGTTGTATAAACTCGTAAGGCGTAATTTGTCGTAGTTTACCGCTGCTACCAATGTAAGTGAACGTAGTTGGTTCGTTGTTACCGCTGGCCACCAGTGTAAGTGAACGTA
>JAGKTI010037972.1:0-10801 GCA_018397915.1 Birgus latro | reverse complement strand
CCTATATGCAAGTTGTTTGAAAATGCTAAAAGTACAACTAAAGCTACTAATATGCATATTTGTATTGTATAGATATGAATTATAGTGACAGTCATAAAAATAACTAATTCATTTTTTTCTCTTAATATAAAAGTTTCTATATGAAATATTCACATATGTACAATATGTCTCTACTCAGTGGGTCTCACTTGAATGTTCATAAGGGAGTAAGAGTGAACAGATTATCTATTATGAATGTTACATGAACAATTACTGATATTTCTAAAGCATAAAATTTCTGCATTGGAAAATAAGGCTTCAAAACTACAGTATGTGTATGTATGCCTTGACTGATGACATAACGTAGGTAGCGAACTGGATAGATTGATGGTAATATTACTGTCATTACATCGTATGAATATGTATGATACTATTATGTAATAAAACTGAACATTGTATAACTTATTGTAGTGATAGAGTAGCACAAATCTGCATGGACAGCAGACATACAGATATATATGTGCAATGGTAATTACTAGGTCATTATAATATATGGTTTTATGCCCTAAGTAATGCCTAATTTTACACTCAACATGTATGATGAGTAAGTGAAATATATAATTCTGGTAACAGCAGAATTGTAGGAACCTTGTAATTACATTGTATGAACGCAATTAACACATCCATGACTAATGTTGCACTCAACTTGTATGAATAGTAAGTGAAATACATAATTCTGGTAACAGCAGAATTGTAGGAGAATTGTAATTACATTGTATGAACGCAATTAACACATCCATGACTAATGTTGCACTCAACTTGTATGAAGAGTAAGTAAAATACATAATTCTGGTAACAGCAGAATTGTAGGAACCTTGTAGTTACATTGCATGAATGTAATTATTACATAATTGTATTAATTAATTGTAGTAATATTGTAAAGTACATAATTGTACTAATGTTAGCATTTGTAGCAATTGCAGCTATATTGTAGTAACTGCAATAATATTGTAGGAATTGTAGTAACTGAAGTAGTATTGTAGCATTGTACAATCACATTGTATGATACGTAGTATGTTATGATATCGAAAATGTGCACATGCATAATTACAACAGTAGTAACTCAATAGCATGGTGCAGCAATCAGCTATATTATGAATAAGTCATGTATAACACTGGCTGTAGTAATATTACACGAAATGTATTATAAGTTTCCTAATCGTAGCTAATGTAGTCATGCTGCGGTCGTTGATAGTGATAGTTTTCCTTGCAACTGACTCTCGAAGACAATAGCTTTGTTCGTTGCTTCGCGTATAGAAGTAGTTCATACATATACATAAACATACAGACATATAATAACAGTTGTACCTACTTTTATTTGTTGGTTTGTGATCATTTATTTTTACATTATTTTTATTTCCTTCATTCGTGTTCGGTGGTGTCCGAGATTGTACAACTGATGGCTAATCGTTGAGACCCTTTTTTATCACTATTATGTGACCAAATAACCACTTATTTTGTTATTTTATAAAAATATTTACATTATATACAAGATTAACTATGTACATTCACTTGTTCCTTTTGTATCTGAGCTGAGTTGTGTATGTGGCAATGTACGGGTCAACAATATGTGAAAGTCTTTATCATCAGAGTTGTTTGAAAGATAATGTCCATTCATGCTAACGTCATTCGTTGCTGCCATGTTGTTTTTTCTTTTATCTTCTCGCTTTTCCTTGTAATTTAATTTGTCTGGGCACAATAGATAGTATTAGTTAATAACTGTTTGTTAATTTTCTGTTAATCATTTACTGGGTTAATGTGATTTCATTTTTCACTTGTAGATCGATTGATGCTTAGTAATGAAACTTGTGTTTTATGTATGTATAAATGTAGCACTCGTTGGGAGTAAATTAATGGTATAGTAAATGAATGAATATTTACAGTATATAATTGTTATTGTTGGGACAAGCGCGTTGTGATTTAGATAATGTAGTTAATTAACGTAGGTATTCGTATGTAAGTAGTAACTATAAAGTACGTGTTATTTGTTTGTGCAGAAGATTTTTGTCTATCACTGTGTATTGTAGAAATGAAGTAACTGTGTAACTCACTAATTTTTACCGTGGTTGGAAATGGTGATAGTGATGGTGAAGGTGGTGTTGTCACACGCGGGTCGCCTGGCGCGGTGTTATCGTTGATCTTGTCTCAGCAAAACCTCAGGTCAGAGATTTCTCAATCTGGCAGCCGTGGTGGATAACTGAGTAACGATGAGTAAGATGAGTGATGAGTGAGAGCTCTGGTGTGCTGCCTCGTCTTGACCTTGTCAGCTCCGCGTTAGTGTGGTGTTTGGGGATTAAATGAGGTAGGTTGGGGTTGGAGTGAGGGTGGGGTTTATGTAAGTTGTGGGGTTGTGAGTCAGTTGGTTTATTTGCTTGTTGCGTTGCAGTCTTGATAATCGTAGTACACTGGTTCGTCGTAAAAACTGGAGGATTGTTTGTCTTTTATCTTGATAATGTGGAATCAACTATAGAAATGAAGCTGATCCTGGTTACCGTATCGTCTTGCTTATGAACTTCACTGTAGAATTGTAGGCGTGGTACGTAATTTCTCTCGCTACTTCGTTTGGTTGTTTCTTCCTCACTCGTAACTAGTTCTTGCCGTATACTCGCCTCTTAGTGTTTACTCGCTTGTTGATTGATCAGGGTTGAAGGAAATCTCCAGGGTTGATTGAAGGACCGATCGACCTCTCCTTTCTTGACTTTCACCTCACCAAACAACGTCGATTTATCCCGTCATTCAGTGTTAGGAGGTAAATGAATATTAGTACTGAGTACCAGGTGAAGAACAGCGGTGAGTAACAATGGTGAGTGAGGGGTTGCTGTGTGCGTTGCCTGGTGGTATTGCTGTCTCGGCTTGACCTCGTCACCTCTGCATCAGCGAGACGGAGAGAGAAGGTGGCGGGAGAGAATGTGAGGGTTGTAAGGTTGTGATAGAGGGTGGGGTTGTGACTGAGGATGGGGTTGTAAGCTGTGAGTCGGCTTGTGAGGCGGTGATAGTTATGAGTTATGAGTCGTCTTGTTATCTCGTTTCTTCTTTTTGTTGCGTATAAACTCGTTTCTTCAATTGTAGCGTTGCTTCTTTATCAGTTTTGATAATGTCAACCCGTAGACTTCCTGATTTGTAGGCTTATAGGCTCGTAGACTTGTTAGCTGGTAGGCGTTGGATCGTACTTTACTGTAATTAGTGACGTAGTCGGCTTGTAGTTACCGCTGTTGTCAATGTAAGTGATGTAGTGGGCTCGTAGTTACCGGTGCACACCAAATGTTGTAATTTACCGCTGTAGCGGTTGAGGAGAGAAGTCTGTTGCGTATATCGATGAACGTAGCTAATATCGATGAGCGCTGTATAAATTCGTAAGGCGTAGAGGGTTCGTAGTTACCGCATGCCACCAGAGTTGTAGGCGTTGTTCGGAAGGCGTGATTTATTGTACTTGGTTCGTTTTTACCGCTTGCCACCAATGTTGTAGCCGCAGCCAAGGCGGTTGTAGGTCTATGATTTGTGGAGTTGTAGATATAACCTCAGTTTACTTGTTGTCAACGATGGGAAGAGTTAAAGATGAAATATGAGTTGCTTGCAGGTTTATTGCCAATGTTAACTCTGTCACACACGAGAGTGTCTACTGCTGGTTAACTGCCGCGAGCCTGTCCGCTGTCTCCCACCGTGCTCTTCACTCCTTCCTCTCTCCCTACTCTCTCTTGTCAATCTGAATCTCGTCCTTTCCCTCTGATCTAAGGAAAGTCTCGTCACGTGTACTATGCGTGTCCCAGAACCTTCTAGAACACTGTATATGTGTAAGTATGTGTGTGTGTGTCAGCTTCCCACCGTAGAAAGTGTAAAGTTTGCCACTTCCTGGACTGGTCAGGTAACACCTTGCAATATATCCACTTCCTTATCTCTCTCTCTCTCACTCTCTCTAGCCTCCTATAATATACAAGTTATATATACTAGAGTTTGCTAATATTTAGAGTTACGACAGAGGGACACTTGTTCATTGTCTGGTTATATCGGTGTCACCTCGCGAAGGCTTCTATCTCTGGCACTAAAGTTGCCTTAATCATGCAGTTGCGGATCCAAAACTTGGTAAAAAAAAAAAGGTGCAAGGTCAAGTTGTTTTCCTTTTCAGCACATTGACGAAAGCCATTCATTTGCAGTTTTCCGTAGTAATATAAACATGAATATATTTATTTTTATTTTTTTTAAGCTATTAACTAGAAGGATTCCTCAACAATCACATTCATACAGTAAGGAATTTTCTAACATATGATAATGTTTTTAATTCAGTTATTTTTCATACTAGTTGACGGATAAAACCTGGCATAAAAAAAAAAAATGGGGCGGACTTCTTGGATCCCCCTTCCCCCATTATCCGCCACTCTCTGGGGTTCCTTCATGGCCGTTACCACTCTTATACCCAATTTATCTCTATTTCCATTCCGTTTCTCATATTTCTTCGAACCTATTCATTCTTCAAAGTTCTGCCCACTTATGAGGAAAATTTAGTGGTCTAGGAAGTTCAAGACTTAACTTAGAAAGTGCATAATCTCAGAGAACGATTATCCTCAGTGGAAAGGAGGAAATGGAAAGGGGAAGCAAAGACAACAGATTTGTTGTAAAATTAAGAGGCGATTATTTTATTGCAATCGCTTGAAAAAAATATTTTTGAAATTTTCAACGCACAAAAATACCTTTGGTAGTCGACATATTATCCTGGTTAGTTAATGCTGTTTTATCGTTTTCTGTCAACTCTTCTTTTTAGAAAACAGTTCTTTATGTGTAGCAATAGTAAATTTCGAGGTTTTTTTCATCATCATCATGATCATCATCATCATTATCGTTATAAGCCTGTGTCTTTCTGTTGCAGTGTTCAGTCTCTACTGTCTATTTTCAAAGACCGTAGAAAGAAAAGCAGAAGGGCTGACTGGACTGTAGCTGACGATTCTAGTTCTACATGTCATTGATATCTAATACATTTCCAGTATGACATTCCATTTATCCTTCCCAGTCCTTAAGAGTGTCCACAGTCGCATCACTGATCATATGGCGGCTGTTGCTGGCTGGTGGAGTAGGAGGTCTAGCCCACTGCGTAAGGAGGTTTGTCATTTGTGTAGAGGTAGAACTTCCCTCGCAGGCTGAAAAGGAGATGTTCCATAATTATGTGGCATAGGAACTGTTTGTACTCGTATGCCTGTATGTAACTACCAAGACTACCTGGCAGGATTGGGTAGGGAAAATATTTGCTTTTGTTTTCACATTGAATTCAGTAATACGTCTTTCACTTATTTATTGTTGCTACCGCCAGACGATTTTATTCAGCTTGGGGTAGACATCTTGTTGTCTGGGGCTAAATGAAAGTCGTATTTTACCTGTGCTGTTAGAGAATTTCCTCTTAGCTGATTAGATGGTAGCGACAATAAACTAAAAACGACGTTACCGGATTGAAGGGGTATTCTTTCATTGATAACATTTCAATGGGTCGCACCCGGTTCTGATTACATTCTGTCGTTCTCACCATCATACACAGTCCTGTCCGACCTTTGCCCTTCCCTGCTGTGTTGTGATATGCGCGGTCTGATCTTCCTTCGCGATGATTCCTCCAGCCTAACCGAAGTTACTCTCTCCACCTCAGCTTCATTCTTCCCTGTCTCGCCTCATCCTGTCTCACCCTGCCTCAGCCTCATTCTACCTCCGCCTGTCTCTGTCCCCTCCTCACCCTGCCGTCCCTAACTTGGTGTCAGTGTGGAAGCCCCATGCATCACGCTGCTGTACATCTTGCCCTGCCTCATCCTACTCGATTTCATCCTACCGTGTCTCACCCTACCCTGCCTCATTCTGCCTTCCCCTGTCCTACTATTTCCTTCCTCACCCCGCCCTGCCAAACCTGGTGTCCGTGTGGAAGCCCATGTTGAGGCAGCTTTGACCGCAGGTGGGGCAGCGGCCGTCTTCAAAGGTGGCCCAGTCCTGGCAGGGACGCGCCGTGAAGGGCATGTCCCCGTTGATGCTCTCGATCCACATCTTGTGGGCTCTTCCGTGACTGCAACCGCCTGAAAGTTACACAGGATCACGTGGGTTATGTAGAGCCACATGGGTTATGTATGGTGACGCAGGTTATGTAGGGTCACATAGGCTATGTAGGGTCACACAGGTTATGTAGGTTCACACAGGCTACGTAGGGTTATTCATGTTACGGTAAACTGCACAGGATCACACTGGCTAAGTAAGGTCACAGAGGTTTCATAAGGTGAGGAAGGGTCACGAAAATTACTTAGTATCACACTGGGTTACAAGGGTTACATAGACTAACAGGATTTACGTAGGATCACAAGAGAAGCAAAAAGGGGTTAAACATGAAAGTGACATACCAACAAGCAGATCGACCAAATCCCCTCCTGGAGTGCAGCCCGGTTGATGAATTCCTCCGTTGGGAAAGAAATCGACGTGACCTATAACTTCATCCATCCCAACGCAACCCTGGGAGGAGCCAGAGAAGGAGGGAGATGAGAAGAGAGTGGGATGTAAACGGAGGGGGGAGGGGAAGTGAAAAGGGAGAGAGATGAAAAGGGAGGAGGATAAATGTAAAAAGATGTGGTGCTTAAGGTGGGTAGTAGCATTTTATTTATAATGGTAATTTAGTTTTTTTTTTTTTTTATGTGTCCGACTCTGGGCATAGGCTTCACAGCCTGCTATCAAGGCCCAGCAGTCCTCCTACATACCATACACCTCTACATGTCACCACTTTGGCGCTAACACCCACCGTCCATATTGAATACATGCTAGGGCTGTCTCATACAGGACTGGTGTACTGGTATTAGCGGGGGTATTTTTACGACATGTCGGCGGGTCTTCGGGTAGGTCAGTAAAGCCTGATATAATGAGATTCGAATCCTTAAACTGTTCCCTGCCCCAGCGGGGATTTGAACCTGGGTCCGTCAGGAGTGCAGACCACCTGTCTACCGATTGAGCCACCGCCTCCCCCGAGTGATAGTTTGAGTGATAGTACTTCCCTAGTACAAGAGAAATAAAATAAAGCCATTATCATAGGAGGCTTCGTAATACCTACTCCTTGTCGATAAATTTTGTCTTTTACATTTAAGCATTTCCTAGTGTGCTGTTGACAAAGTATAAGTTTGTCGTTGTCATCGACAGAGTTTACATAGATAACACAAGAGAATATTAAGATGTAATGTGCAGAATGAATAGCCAAGGAACAGGTGCAACGAAGCTTCCAGTGCCACTTAGAATATGGCTCAGTATTAGTTTACCATGACGAAGCTGAGAGGGACACAGATACTAACCTGAGGGATGGTGCCGCCATTAGTGTGCATGATCATCACAAAGTCTGCGTCAGTGAAATGCAGGCGACCAGTGGCGTTCTTGTTGTGGTACCCAGGGCCAGCCGGGTCCATGCCTAGGTGGGGGATGGATGGATAAGACTCTTTTCATCATTACTTGACCTAAATTTTCTCCATCTTTCATTGCTAAAGTGTAACAAGATTAACACTGAAATATGATTCCAGTCACAGAGTAGTATGTAATGCCTTGGTATTGTCTTGAGCTACGAGAAAAATGTTGAAAAAAAGGGCGAAAATCTGAGCCAAGTTTAGATGAAGGAACTGTAGTGCGACCTGCAGTTGTAATCCCGTCTGTAAATGTCACAGGAAGTAAAAGATGTGACTCTCACCTTTAATTTGACCTACACATATTATAGTAGCATTATCCTCTTATCATCCACACTGACTTTGGACTGAATCTCGACCTGTTTTTATTATCGTGACGTATCTTCATATCATTCACACTGACACTGACTCTAACTTCACTTACATGCTATGTCTTACACTTATGCTCGTCTCATTCACAGTGACTATAGATTTCAAGTTGAAGTACATATGTCAGCGTAATCTTATCTTTTCATCTTCCACAGTGGCTTTCGACTCTAGACCTATATGAATCAGTGTGACCTTATCCATGTGTCAGTCATACGTTTTACCTGTGACATAGGGGAGTCTGAACTTAGTGAGGTGTTTGCCGATGAAGCCAGCCAAGTGTGCCCCCAGAGAGTGACCCACCACCCTTAGTTTTGAGACATCCAAGCCCGTCTCTTCTTGTATCCACTCTAAGAACCGGGCTGTCCTTTCTCCCACCTGATATTGTAGCAGAGGAACGTCTTGGTGTGAGTGATATCAGGACAACATAGCGTCGAGAGTAGCATCAGAGTCTTCCGTATTTTAAAAGCATTGCATCAGCAGCCAGTGAATACGTCATAGTAGTACTGACGTCAGTACATCACAGCACCAGCATCATTACATTATCATCAATGCACCAAAACATCAAGATTATCAGTAAACCGTAGCATCAGCAGTAATACATCATAGCATAATCATCATCATCATCATAGCGTCAACAATAGTACCTCATAGCATCATCATCATTAGTACACCGTCCTCTGCTGCGTAAATCATCAAAACTGAGAGAACAGATATATTGTCAGCACTCCAGCAATGACTAATACATGTCAAATTAGCGATCACGCAGATGCTGCAGATCTCAGAGGCATTCGCTTCCAATTAGCAACAATAAGTTTTTGTGCATTTCTACAAAACTTCAGCTTTATTCTAGCAATGATCGTCTGTTTGAGAGCAAATTTCGATATTATTATTATTATTATTGTTATTGTTATTATTATTATTATTATTATCATTACTACTACTACTACTACTACTACTACTACTATACTATTACTATTATTATTATCTGCCACATTTTTAAAACTGGTTTGGCAGCTTCAGCTACGGCATGAAATGCAGCATCATGTTTTTTCACTCGTCCTATGTAGCTAGAGGCAAATGAACTATGGGTTTACCAGAGGGACATTCTTGTAAGCCGTGTTGTACCAAGGTGCAGCCGATAGCTTCTCCCAGTTGACCACCAGCACGTTGAAGGAGTCTAGTGCCAGGAGTTCTGTAAAGAGGATGATTAGAAATGTAAATGGGAAAGTATTCTTTTAACTGTACCTTTAATCTTATAGTGAATTCAGGGGGTTCGCGGTAATATTCACTGAAGGTTAAGGGAATATACGCCCGTGATTCCGGGAATAATGGATTAGACAGAATATTTGCTCATTATTTCAAGACCACTGAATGCTAAACCTGTTCCGTGACTGAGAATGACTTTAACCCAAACATCTTTTTTTCCATTTTCCGAGCCACTCTCCCGCTAATTCACCTATCTTTCGCATTTTGCACCTCCACTCCTGGCCCAGTTGTCCCAGTACTTTCACCCACCGTTCTTAGCAGAGATGGGCCATGAGCAGCAGCCACCAAACCCGTGTATGAGCACCACTGTAGGGTCGGTGGGTGACAGGGGCGAGGATACCAAGCTACCTCTGTCACCAAACACCACCTCATACTCTTCACCTTCTGGGTTACTCCTGGTTGGGGAAGGAGTGGAAAATAAAAATTAATATTATGTAGAGAATGGAAAGTGTAGCAGAGAGAGTGTAAAGAACTGAGGCTACTCCTGGTGGGGTGAGGATTAGGAAGCGTGAGAGACTGTTGAGGTAAGAGGCTATAGAGCTGGAGATGGGGAAAATGGCAGTAGGTGAACACAGCTTGAGAAATGTCATTTGAAAATATGGTTACTGTCAGCTTGAATTCCAAAATATTCAAAATTCAAAATGCTCAGTACCTTTGTCTTTCACTGGAGGGAGAATCGATTGTTAAAAAAAATGATAATAATAATAATGATATTAATAATAATAACAATTCTAATACCGTACTAATAATTTTAGAGAAAATGAATCACTAATCTATTTTCATGAACAGTAAGAGGAAAATTAAGATCAATTATATCACCTGTAATCTATGTTTTTCATCATAAAATTGCTACTGGTGTACAAGAGAACTACATTAATAACTACGGTAATATTGTTAGACACTTAAATTTTCGACACTAATTGCAATAGCTTTTTTTTAAATTTTTTGTACGGTACGAAATGTATCCATGCATCGTCTACCTCTATTCATACCTGTACGTCAGTCTATCAGTCCCTAACAATTTGTATCTCTTCTCAAGTCTGTCTATCGAGTCGTTCCCTATTTCTTTATCTGCCTGTATATATATATTCACCTGTCTATCTGTCTGTCTCAACACCTTACACATCAATAAATATCCCCGTCCCCCAGGTGCACTAATGGGAACCTGAGCCTCACCTGGTCCAGAGAAGGTAACGGACATCCTCTACGGTGGCTCGTGGCTCAGGCTGCGGCTCTGAAGGTAACTGCAGCTGCGGCTCGGGCGCGGCACCTGCCACACTTAACGATGCCAATACTACACCTGTTTTGTAAGAAGTACAGTTCAATGGTTTCTTTACTGAGAACTGCGGCCAGAAGGCGGTAACTACGGCAGTCAGCTGTGCAAGACTACATTTGTCGAGGAGGTACATGTACAGTTCTGTTTGTCTGTCTGTCTGTCTGTCTGTTTATTTATCTGTCTGTATGTCTCTCTGTGTATGTAGCACCTACAGTCAGACGTCATACATCCGTTAGAGTAGGCCACAAACGAATTGCCTCCTGTCCTTCGCTATCAGACTGCCCTCTCTCCAACACCCTCTCCATCTCTCGTAGACCTCACCACCCTATCCCCTCATTTCATCCTCGGTCTCCCCCCACCCATCCAGTCCACCTCACTCACATATACGCTCCTTGTCAGTCTTTCATCTTTTCTCTCCAGATGGCCACACAGTTGCTGTTCATTAGTCAATCAATCA